>VZTF01004912.1:3051666-3065815 GCA_013397755.1 Cnemophilus loriae | reverse complement strand
GGGAGCAGGAGAGCCCGCCGGGCAGCCGCTTCGTGTGCACCTCGCTGCCGCTGGACGCCGCCGGCACGGGCTGCCCGCTGCCCCCCGTGCCCATGCAGGGCGGCGCGCTGCCCCCCGAGGAGGAGCTCAAAGCCACGGTGCTGCAGCTGCGAGAGACCGTCCTGCAGCAGAAGGAGACCATCGGGAGCCAGCGGGAGGCCATCCGGGAGCTCACCGGGAAGCTGAGCCGCTGCGAGGGCGCCGACGGCAAGTCCGCCGCGGGGGCGTGGAAGAACGAGGTGGGCAAGGGCAAGGACACGATGGGCGACCTGCCGCGGGACCCGGCGCAGGTCATCGACCAGCTGAGCCGCACCATGCAGACCCTGAAGGACCGGCTGGAGAGCCTGGAGGTAGGGCCGGGCAGCGGAGCCGGGCAGCGGAGCCGCTTCACGTCTAGCGGGCACTTCGGGCACGAGCAGTGCCCTAAATCCTTATGGAGATAAATCCAAACCGGCCCAGCCCCGGGGGCGAGCGGCTCTGTTTGGCTTGTCGTGTTCTCTTGGTTATTTGTCTCTTCTCTTTAATGGTAAAAACCCTAAGGGGCTGCTCTTGTGTTCTCTCACTGCGTGGGGGAGATTATGGTTTCCCTGCCTGTCACCAGCTTAGTTTCTGTATTATTAATGTGTAAATCTCTCTTTCTGGGAATGTGACTTCATGTGGTTTGAGGTACAAAGCTGACGTCTTGGGCAGTAAGACCTCGGCATATGGTGCTGAACAGACCAGTGGTGATGAGGAGATTGTGTTGGGCAGATGGTGCAGATAGGATGATGTACTCAGGGCTGACATGGAATAAAAAGAACCCGATTCTGTGTGCCTCTGAACAGAAAGGGGATTTGGTCCAAGCCCATCGATAAATGATTTCCATGAGCCTTTGGACAGTGCCCGTGGTTTGAGTGCTGCTCGTGCAAATGTTTCGTAGAAAGGATCCTCACAGGATCTGTGCTGATGATGTTTTGCCCTTTCACACCCTGAAAGCCTCGCGTGTCGAACTGCTGTCCTCTAGTCAGTGCTGATGTGAGTGAGGAGGGCAAGTAACTTCCGAAAGGCTGTTCTGTGAGCGCTGCTTCGCGAGTGCAGTTTTGAATGAGCTGTTAGTATTACATCCTTTTATTACTATTGCTGTCTTCCTGAAGCATTCTTTTTAGGGTTGTAGGAGAGAAACTCCACCAGAATAACATGGTAGGTGGAAATGTTGTTTTGTTAGTATCTTTAAAGATCCCAGTGTTATTTAAGAGTGTGAGATGCCTCTTTTTTCAGTTTGAATAAGAATACTTTCACTGGTTAATGCTTACAGTTGATCTAAAGAGCATCTGACTTTGGTAAACCTGCTTTCAAAGTAGCTTAATTTTTAATCTAAAATGAAGTGATATTTTTTCTGTTTACTTACGTTGGCCATGTCGCTAACAGTAAGTAAAGCAAAAATTGACTGATGTGCCACATGTATGCATACTAACAGAAGTGCATCAGACCTGCTCCCTACACTGATTTTATTGAACTTAAATGTATGAAAATTCCTTCCTATAAAGTGCTGGAAGCCTCTAACGAAAGTGCCCTTTTGTTTCAGGACCTGTTTAGCTACAGTGCTGGTAAAAGCACGGAGCACGACAAGTGCTGAAAAGCAGTACCTGTTCTGTACTTGCTGAAGAGCTCCGTGATCTTACTTTCCTCCTTTGAACCGGGAGCATATCTGCATTTCACAGTTTCTGTTTCAGAAAGGACAATGTTTTTTTCCTTCTGCTTTTCCCTAAAGCACCAGCTCCGAGCCAACGTGTCCTATGCAGCCCTGCCCAGTGACCTGCGGGAGATGCTCCAGCGGCGGCTCGGGGACCTGGAGCGCCAACTCCTGAGCAAAGTGGCCGAGCTGGAGGATGAGAAGTCTCTGCTTCACAACGAGACCTCAGCCCACCGGCAGAAGACAGAGACAGCCTTGAATGCATTGCTAGAAAGAGTGTCTGAATTAGAGAAAGGTAATTGCTCGGAATCGAAACGCTTCCGCATCCTGATTAATTTTGTTTACTCCTTCCAGAGCAGTAGACTAAATGTGGGCCTTGAGGGAAAGACATTAAGGTACTGGACTAAATAGTAGGTGACAGTGCAAATACTTGGATTCTCTTTTTTCTTTTATCACAGGCTTCTAGCTTGACAGGCAGTTGCCTGGCTTTGGCTTCCTGTCTCAATTTGGCACGTGTGGGTGGCTAGGATGAAACTCTTAGTGTTTGTGGGATGGAAAGATCTATAAGGAGGCAAGTGGAGATAGGAATAAGTATGGCATGGGTGTAAATAGCTACATAATGTCAAGCACACATCTAAGTAGAACTGCCTTTATTTGGACTGAGAGTCATTTGGGCTAAATTTAATTAGCACAACTACCTTTGATGTAATGAATGGCATTTTATACCAGCTTTGTTTCCTCCTGCTTTGGAAGTATTGATGGTGCCCTTTCCTTTTGTTGCTGGTTATGACTTTGGGGGTAAGTGCAGATACTTGAATTGTGCCCTGTTCTAAGCTTACAGCCTTCAGAGTTTACGGTACATTACACATGGTCCACTGGGGGACACTCTCGTAATCCTAGTCATTCATTCTGATTCTTGGCTTAATTATTACTGAGATCTCTCTGCTTGAGTAGAGTCTGTTTATTTGAATTACAAATGTCTGTGGAAGAGACCTAAAGCACAGAACTCTTTCTTATTGACTGTATACACGTACAGAGTGGACTGTGCAGGGCTGGAGTAGCAGTAAATATCAGCCCAATCCTTAAATGATTTTCCAAGGTGAATAACTCTGCTTAAAAGCAGCTTAATGCCTTCCAAATGGTACAAACATGCATATCTCATGAATTTAGAAATGCAGCCTAATGGACTCATGCGTGTAATACTGTACCTATTCTTTCATCTAAAAAGTGTGAAGGAGGGGAAAAAGAGAAGGAGGAAGATGATCTTCTACTGGCTCTGTTTTTTAGTATTTCCTGAGAGGCAAGATAAAGCCTAACCTGCAGCTAAAGTTATGGAGAATTAGTGGCCTGTTAACGTCTTATGTGTCAAGTATAGATAGTCCTTGTCTCTGGGAGATGTGACTCATATCAGAAACAGAGAGTGGTGGAAGAACAAGAATGTGTAATTCACTTAGGCTAAAAATAACCTGTTCCCACCTTTATTTTTTTGTGTGGGGAGTGAGGGCTGTCTTAAGTCTCCGGGGAAGTGAAGAATTTGGGACAGGAACCAAGGCACAGCCTTTCTTTTAGCTGTGTAATTTGCTCTCTATTACTGTACAGCTTAGCTGTTCTGGTTCCTCTGTTAAATCAAAGCGAGGGTAGTAATGATCTAAGAACTTATTTTTTTTGTGTATTGAATACAGACAATATTTGATCTGACCTCATTTGAAAATAGTATTTCTATTGTGCTTTTATTTAAAATGCAGTATTGTTCAGCATTTCTTCCCTACAACCAACTAGAGTGTCACAAGCTCCTCATTGTCCTGAGACTAAATAGAGGAGAAAACTAACCTTATGAGGTGGCACTGTTAGCCTTGGATTTTATTTGTAGTTGTCACAGCTGTTTTAGCTACCAGTGGGGCAGAAGAGCTTAAAACTTGTACAGCTGTAGTGGTTCTCGAAGTTTTCTGTTAATTCCTTCACTGGTTGTCTCCACTGACAGCAGGAGATGATGCAGTAGGAAAAGCAGGAGGTATAATCCTGCACATAGTAGTGCTGGACTTCAGTGTGATTCCTAGCTTTGCTGGAGGTACAAACAGATCATTTACTACATCTAAGCCTATTTTCTCTGTCTCTGAAAGGGAATAACAATAGTTCTTGCCCATCTAGCCCAAAAATAATTGCTCTTTTAATGGAGTATGTTTCTGTTTTTTCTATGTGAGATTGGTTGTAGCAGCCTAATGGAGGTTGTTCAGCATTAACCCTAAAACCCTGGTTTTTTATTTGCTTAGAATTTAGAACATTTCAGGTCTCTAAGTTCCTCAAGACAGATTCAAGAGGAGCTTTTTCTTCTCCCACCCCCTCGTTCTGTGAAAAATGCAGCCAAAACACTTCAGTTGCTTCTGAGAAGGGGAACTGAGAGAATGCCAATGGTTTAAAAAATACATATGAGAATTGTGGCAACCTTTTGTGACAACAGCTTTTCATTTGGACTGGAGTGTGAAGTTTGGCAAGGGGATTGAATTTGTTTCAGGAATGTGAGCAAAGGAAGTGAGTGAGACTCAGAACAGGCTGCTAGAAAGTTGAGGGTGCCATTACTACAGAACTGGGGATCTATTTTGTGGCACAAGGTGGGATTTATTTCTTAATACTTAATTCTAGAAAATTACTTATAAGCATCTACATCAACTACATGATGCAGAGTATTGCAGCTTCAGAAAGTTTTGGTATTAAGGGTTCTCAGTTTTGTAAGCATGTCTCAGAATATCTCACTGGTTTTTATCACTTCTTTTAGAAAAAGCTAATTAATAATTTCTGCTTTTATATTAAGTGTCTAATCTTCTCGTAGTTCATACCTTGATATTGCATTTTTAATTCAGATCACTTTGAACTGTTCAGATCTTGTTCTGTTTAGTTGATGGGACAGAAATCAGTTCTACTGAATGTAGCTGCTTTCTGGACTATGTCAGTGTAGTCTTATTTCAAATTTGCAGCTCAAAATGCAAGTGTTAATCTGTTTCTTAGCTTGAGATCTTAGCACAGGGATGCTGCTTGTGAAGCTGGAGTAGGGAAAGAAATCCTGGTTGTGAAGCACTGTGATGCTTTAATAAAGAGCATAGCAGAGAATCCATTTTACTAATAGTAAATATCTTTTAAACCAGTTTGAATTGTTTGAAACAGGGAGGCCTCCAGCCATGAACTAGGCAATGAAGAAGATTGTCTACCATCTATTCTTTTGCTCTAAATGAGCAGAAATAAACTAAATAATTATCGCGATGTGGATAAAATCTATCTGCATTTTTATGTGCAGCAAAATCAACATTCAGTAAATACTGCTTCAATATACTTTTTTTCCCTGTACCTCTCTAAAGTGATTAAAGCCAAAGATTCTCAATATCAATTGTGTCTTAGCCTGAATTACCAATACATTGTTTTGCTTAATGTTAAAGGTTTTTCTTGCTCCATGTGATTCTAGGTAACAGTGCATTTAAGTCACCTGATGAATTCAAAGTCTCCCTTCCTCTTCGCACAAACTACCTGTATGGGAAGATCAAGAAGACCCTGCCAGAGCTCTATGCTTTTACTGTGTGCTTGTGGCTGAGGTCAAGTGCTTCTCCTGGAATTGGCACTCCGTTCTCATACGCTGTTCCTGGGCAAGCCAATGAAATTGTCCTCATAGAATGGGGGAATAATCCAATTGAACTGCTAATTAATGATAAGGTGAGACTTGACGAACTCTTCGTTGTCAGCATAACCAGAACAAGGCCTGACCCCTTGGTACCTTTGCACTGACTCCTTCCTTCCCTCTGAGAGAAGCCTTTGAGGTGGTGCTGTCTGCTTGTCTGGTGTCCACTTGCTGATTAGAAGTCCATAAAAGTACTTGAAACAGAAGTTGAGTGGTACAGATATTTGTTCGTTGAGACCAAGCAGCTTGACATTAGATGAGCACACACTTGTGTTGTCTGAAGTTACAAGCAGGTCTTGGCTTCTTGGGGTTTTTTTGTTTTATGAAACACAAGCAGAATTTGAAGCCACACTATTGCAAGACCTGTGAGATCTAAGCCAGTTGCAGTATTTCTATCTTTCTAATCGTAGGAGTTACAAATATTAAATGAATTTTGCAGAAGGCAGAGAGCAAAAGGCTCTCCACATAATGGTCTGGTTTTGTTATGCTTAATGACTGAACATCAGTTTAAATACAATTTTTCAGACTTTAGATACAGCTACTTCATACCATTGATGGTTTCTGACAAGCTTGAAGAACACATGACCCGTTGAAGCTTGTCATTAAACCGGTATTTAAACGCTTCCTTCCTCCCCACCTTCAGTTAGGTCTCCTGGTAACTCACTGCTCTCTGAGGGTTCAGGTGTTTACTACACAACTCAGGTGGTTCATCTGGTGGCTGATTATGGACTTCTAACAGTCCTATCATCCTCCCAGATCAATAACCAATTATTTTTAATGGTTTTTGGAAGAGAAGCAAACTTGAGTCTGCTTATCTTTAGCAATAACCATTTTTCTCTTCAATATTGTGTCTGTAGTGTCAATATTCTGTGAGGCTTTTATTTCTTCCACATCACAGCTGCTCCATAGCCCACTGCACTTGAGTCTTGATGTTGACCTGAGTAAGTTTTCAGATCAAACTCCTAAAGGAGCATAATTCCTCCTTGTGAGGCCTATGGAACAGTTCCCACAAGATTTCCTGGTAGCAGACAGATCCATTTGTCAAAGTTGTTACTACAAATGGTGCTGACAAACCCCAGATTTAAAGAGGAGCTTAAGGTGAGCACTGGATGGAAAGTTATCACTAAGCACTGAGATTTAAACAACAAATGCCACAGATTAATGTGCAGGATGGGGGTTGGTCTCTTCTCCCAAGTAACATGCAACAGGAAAAGAGGAAATGGCCACAAGTTGTGCCAGGGGAAGTTTTAATTGGATATTAGGAGAAATTTCTTCACTGAGAGGGTTGTCAAGCACTGGAACAGGCTGCCCAGGACAGTGGTGGAGTCACCATCCCTGCAGGTATCTAAAAGAGGTGTAGATGTGGCACTTGGGGACATGGGTTAGGGGTAGCTTTGGCAGTGCTGGGTTAATGGTTGCACTCAGTGATCATGGAGGGATTTTCCACCCTAAATCATTTTATGGTTCTGTGGAATCCTGCAAAGTAGGATGTGGATTAACTCCTGCCTCTAAAGCTTTTGCCTTTGAGGACAGAGTAAATACTCTTCCTCTTTACATGTTGGACTTGAACTGCTAGACTTGGGTTGCCACATGCAATATTCTGTTTTTTGTAGGTT
Organism: Cnemophilus loriae; assembly: GCA_013397755.1. NCBI lineage: Eukaryota > Metazoa > Chordata > Aves > Passeriformes > Corvidae > Cnemophilus > Cnemophilus loriae. The sequence continues at coordinate 3,058,824 of VZTF01004912.1, read as the reverse complement.
GCTCAGCTCCCTCTCTTCATCAGTGATGGAAAATGGCATCATATCTGCATAACATGGACAACCAGAGATGGAATGTGGGAAGCTTTTCAGGATGGAGAGAAGCTTGGCACTGGGGAGAATCTTGCTCCTTGGCATCCAATTAAACCTGGAGGTGTCTTGATCCTGGGTCAGGAACAGGTGAGTGAATGGCGGCGTGTTCCAGGGTTTAAAGAAAAACAAAATCAAAACTCCTCAAGCAAACAAGAGCTGTGAGAATTTCTCTCTTAAACACGTGGTCCTGTTGTACACAGTATCAGAAAGACTGAAACAAGGCAACAAATACCTAATGAAATCACACATTGGTGTATTTGTTTCACTTATTAAATATCCAGAATATTCATGTTGTTGTTAAGAATAAGTCCTTTTAGAATATTGAAAAAACCCAAAGGATTTTGAAGCTTGCCTTTCTAGTTAACATCTCATAACTAATTGCCTATTAATTGTGTGGCTCCTGGCTTCACATTATTTCTCTACCTATATTACAGATTTACTAAAAAAAGCAAATATTGTACCAAGTAGCAGGAAATAGCTTTTCTTCAGGATTCCCAGGTTCACAGTGGAGCAATGAAAAATTAGTTTTGTCTTGATATTGATTTTAGTAGATACTTACCCATTCCATAAATGACAGAATGACAAGTTCAGTATCCTAATACACTCTGCAGAGCAGATGCTCCAGCTCGCTACTGAGTGCCTGGCAGATTTCCTTCATCTCTGTTGTGCCATTTGCCTGCACTGTGCTGGGTTCTGTCCTGTGCTATCAGTTCCATGTCAGTGTGATCACCAGAAATGAGTGATTTCTGTCCTTGGGTAGTGAGTGGAGCAAGCAAACACTTCTAGGCTTATGCAGTGGCAGCTCAAATCACTCATTTGTTACAACCAGATGAAGGCTGTGTATTTAGACCCGAAGATCACATCTCACAGGCCCTGCAGACAATTGGGCAAGGGCTGCAGTTATGGTTTAATCTATAGCCATAAAGCTTTCAGGGTAACCTTACACATCCATGCAGTTCTTGCTGGAGTTGTCCTGAGCCAAGCTTGCACAGTGGCTCTTAAATTAGCCTCCAAATATATAATATTTGGAGCTAATATAAAGCTGCCTTCCTGCTCTACTGCTCGAGGGCAGGGTTGGTTATGTACAGCCTTTTTGTGGTGTTTTGCAGTCACTACTGTTTGCCTTCAGCTGTTTTGGCACAATTCAGGTTGGAGCTTGTTACTGAATGCTTGTTCAATGTAGCCCTTCTAGAAACCTGAATTTGTTCATCTCTATGACCTGACTGCACCTCTGTCTAGCGGTGGGGCTGGGTGGGGAGGGACTTAAAGGTTGCAGAAGAAAATGCCAAAATAACCTTCTCATCTAATCCTGACTCCCGTGTGCCTAAAGGACACAGTAGGAGGAAGATTTGATGCAACTCAAGCCTTCGTTGGGGAGATGAGCCAGTTCAATATATGGGACAGGGTCTTAAAAGCTGAAGACATCATGAATATTGCCAACTGCTCCATCAACATGCCTGGCAACATCATCCCCTGGGTCGATAACAACGTGGATGTGTTTGGAGGTGCTACTAAATGGCCTGTGGAGACATGTGAGGAGCGTCTGCTTGACTTGTAGCTGTGATCACTTCCCATCCAAGTGCCCCCTTCAGTAGGACAATCTTCTGTGCAATCCAAAGCACTTATTTTCCTCCTTGCCCTTGCCCAATCTTAACTCCTTGAAAGAATAAAAAAAATTGAGTAAACTGCCTCAGTGCAAAGATAGCTGCTAGTTTGGGGCATCGAGCCTGACTACGAAAGGAGCACTTCTTGGCTAGAGCAGCCCTTGCTTTCTTATGGCCTGATCCAAAAATATGCTTTGGCCTGCAGCAGCCTTTTGGTTGGGCCTGAGCTTAGACCATCAGTTCTTCTGCAGGGAGGGAGAACAGCCGTGCACACTTCACTCTCCTGTTCCTGAAAATGTGCAGTGCTGACAGAGCACCAGGATTAACAGGCTAAATGTGAACCCTTCCTTCCAGTCTATTGTCTCCCCTTCGAATTGAAGCCATTCTTTTTTAGCCCTTTTTTTAAAAAAAAAACCAACTTAATCCTTACACTGCAGTGGTTATGGTGCAACTATGGGTAGAGCAGAACAGCCACTGTCTGAGTGCAAGGCTTTTGCTTTTTAATTTGCGGATTAGAAATCCTTATTTTATGAAAAAGAGGTGATGTATTGGAGACACATTGTACCAGTTCAATTTGAAGAAAGGGCTGTTTAAGCAGCACAGCTCCATTGAAGCAGAGGTGCTTCAGGTGAGGTTCTGTCCCAAAGCCTGTCCTTTGCTTGCCAGGATCCCAGCATAGGTGGTGGATGACAGATTGTACTTGTATTTTCTGTAGGCTGAATGTACTGAATTCCTAATGACCTGGCTTGTAAACTTTTCTCTATTGTTTCTCTTGCTTCAGTCAATGTCTTTATTTTTTTAAATATACAAGCTGTGATTAAGTGAATTTCCATTTTGTTTTGCTTTGAAAGGCCTTTTTATGAGCAAGTGCCAAAGTTCAGTTTCTGCTTGCTGAGAATTGCTATCTATTTTTCCAGCATAAAAGTCTTCTGCACTGGTTTATATGTTATTATAATGGTCCTATGTAATATGAAAATGTGCTGCTTTTTCAATTCTTGTTGACTGTCTCTTCTGTAAGCACTGGGCTGACTACTATATTTTTTTATCATTTTCTCTCAATATTTTGCAAACAATGTTGCTGTTTCCTTGGCATTGATGTGAGTACTTGGTTTGTGGCTCGCAGATAGCAAATGCACTGTACTGGGAAAGAGTTAATACTTTTGTTATTTAAAAGAAAAAGGATTTAAAGGGGGGGAGGGGGAATTTATAAAGCTAAATATCATATTTTATTTTTCATATGTTTGAATTGTAAGAATAATATGGTGACAGTCCCATTTGTAGGGTAAAGTTACATATTTCCATGAATATGTAGTATGCTGTTCTTAAAAGAAAATTCTTATAATGAACTTTTAATTAAAATGCACTGTAAAACGAGTCTCTTAATTTTTTTATAGTCACACACACAAGACACTGAATATTCTCTTTCATAGCTTCTATGAATTCACCTGCTCTCTCTCTAGACTGGTAGAAGGACAGTCTCGTAAGAAGTTTTCTTTATTCCCTAAATACCTTAAATTGCACTCTTCAAGCAAAGGGGGCGTGGGTGTGTGGAACCTTAGCAGTGGACGGGGTCTCTGCATTTGGATGTGGTGGGTGTTGGAGCCCCAGCTGGGCTCTGCCTCCTCCTGCTGCTGCCCTCTCCGAGGCTCTGCCCTGGCCTGCCATACAGAACATAGGTTCTTACTTAATTTTGTGCTTTTCAGAAGCTGGAAGCTTTCACCCTTCTGGGTGAAAGTAGTGGCTGTAGGAAACACGAGTGTCCCAAACCAGTGTGAACAGAACTGTTCACCGCTGAGGTGACTTGATGAAGGGTAAGAGCAGAGGCACCCACTGGGGCAGGCTGTGGAGGGCTGTGTCCGTGGGTCTGACAGCAAACTGCACGGCCTGCTTGAGTCACTAACAAGCTGGAGGTGCTCCCTGTAAGGGAGCAACCAGCTGGGGCACAAATGGTTATCCAGCTCTGCCATCTTTCTCTGACCATGGACAGTTTGAGGTTTCTATGAAACGTTTGACAACTCTCTTTGAAGTGTTCTCGTTCTGATTGGCTTTAAAATACACACACACACACACTGCACCCCAACCTACAACAGTACTTTCCCTGCCCTAAAGGAAAAAGCAAACCACAAAACTCACTTCGTATCAAAAGAATCTGTGTTGTGAGGTGAGCAAAAGTGCAAAATTCTCATCTCCTATGGGCTGGTGCCAAGAAGAGACATCAGCCCTCCAGTCAATCTACCTTTATTTATCAGCTTTTTCCAAAATAAGCTGGAGGAGCTAAACTCTGGAGTTACACATATTTCACTCTGTTCTTAAAAGGTGCAATTTCACAGAGGTGAAATTGTCTTGGACACTTTGCTGAATGTCCTGGAGCCTGTGTGGGTGGTGGGGTCTGCTGTTTTAAACACCAACTCAGTGTTTGAGTTCAGTGCTTGGTTAAGGGAGGTCTTTACACTTCTATTGGCCATGTTGATCTTTATTCTGAGAGTTATTTAAACACACTCACAGCCTTTAGCCATAAACACCTGAGTAAGCAGCCCTGTCTGCATGGGAAGGTGTTAATGGTGGGGGCTGTACCTCATTTGGTTTTACTCATTAAATAGTTCAGATGGTAGGGATTTTGGAGGAAGGTTTTGGTTTGTTGGATTTTTTCAGACACCACGTCTTTAGTAAAAGCCAAAGGTAAGGGGTATATATTCCATTGAAAAGGGTTTCTTTCATACACTTTTAAATATATATATATATACACATATACATATTGTTCTTTCTTTTGTGCAATAGTACCTTTTCATTAAGAAGAAAAGATGTGTTGATTTTTGTACCTTTATCTTGGGAGTGGAAAGCTATGGCTGTTGCTCTGCTGCTCTTCATCCTGGGAGTCACATGTTTTATATGAATACATAAGCAGATGGCAAAACAGGAGTAAATATTACCACATTCCAGCATCTATATTGTTTATGGAGTGTGGAAGTGACAACACAACCTTCCGTTCCCAAACTGCTCTGAATGCACAGAAGTAATAACTTATGGAAAGCTGAGTGATGGCACTTGGAACACGCAGTAGTGCAGATTTCTAGAAAGTGTGTTTTTGTTTAAAACCAGGTGGAGCTGGGGCTCCTAAATGCAATATCAGTGATCCCAACAAGCCAACATCCTGGGAGCTGCAACTGGCCAGGTCTGCGGGAGGCTGCTTGGCTGTGAATGCTCTTCAGTCTCTGTATTGCACCATCCTCTCTGTACATCCTTGGTGCACTGGCTGTTGGCTGACAAGTTGAGCATTTGATGTGTTTAAATCCAGGTTACATTTCTTCAAAGACAAGTTTTTTGCCTCAGTGCCTGGCCACTAGAAAATGTGGGTCCTCTCGTGTGTTTTGTGTTTGCTTGAAGGCTCCAGCTACACGCTTGCTGTGAGGGGAGGAGGATCACCTCTGCCTCTGGGATCCCCTGTGCATGGGAGACAAACTCCTGGATCCAGGCAGCTTTTGGCTGGGCTGCACTTGCTTGTTGAGCTGCTGGTTTAGGTCTCAGAAACGCAGGGAAGACCAGCAAAGCTCTACCCCCATTTTCACTCACACTTCCCCAGTGTGTGAGTACACGAGACTGTCAAGGAGAAGCTGATTCTGTTTTTCTTCAGACCTGATTTCCTTCAGGTCTTTCCCAAAGGTAAAAAGCAGGTCATTAGTGAAGCTGCTGTGTTGTATTAGGTGTTTAAAGCTGGCACTTTCTCAATCAGGGTAATGGTTGTTCTAAAAAAATGCTGCTGTAACTATAGGGTAGATTTATTTCTTCTTTGCTAATGGCACCTGACTCTATGTGTAAGGATTCTTCATCCAGCTGATCTTAGTTACCCAGGTTGGGAGGGAAGATCAGCCTTCTTCTATTGCATCATCCTGAATCCTGCTAGGAGTGCAGAAGCCCTAAACAGAGGCACTGGTCTGGCTGAGGCTTCTGCCACAGATGATGATCCCTTGATGCTGCTTAGACACCTGAGGCAAGACCCAGCAAGGGCCCTGCTGATGGAGAGAGTCAGGTACTGCCAGCTCCCTCCAGAAATGAAAGGTCTCTCTTGGTAGCCAGGGAATCGGCGTGGGGGTTGAAGGTGATGTGGGATTTTTCCAGAGATCTTCCACCAAGAGGTCTCTGGATCTTTTTTTCCCCTTCACAAAGAGAAAGTTGGACCTTGATAATGTTCATGGTTAGCTGTGAGGCTTAAATAATACATGAGTTTTTGAGAGCTCAAAGTCTTCTGGAAAGAATTGAATTAATTGCCCCCCTGGCTACAACTGTTTCTAAAAGGCTGCACTTAGAAAAGTATAAATTTGCACAAGGAGTTCAAGGGGCCATTTCTTTCTCCACAGGAGGGCTGGGCTGATGTTTTGGCAAAGTTTCAAATACAGAAGCTCCCTGATGGCTTGATGCCAGCGAGAGAAATTGTTTTATTTATTAAAGATGCTCGGGTGTTTCACCTGCGCTGGCTCCCAGCACGTGCGTCCAGGCAGCTCTGCTGCTGGCACTGCTGCTCCGGGGGCTCCTGCCACGTGAAGGATGCTGAGCAGTCGTCTCTGTGGTACCCACTTGTTCCCTCACTGCCACTCAGCTTGTCCCGGGTCTCAGGGGCAGAGCTGAGCTCACACAGGGCCGGCTGGAGCCTCTGTGGCACTGGGTGTGCTTCCCTTCTGTGCTAAAAGGAGTTTGCAAGAGGCTTGCCCTGGTTTTCGTGTCACCAAGCTGTTCCCAGCAGCAGCTCTGGAGTGCTTTTTAAGAATAAGCACTCAGAAAAGTAGCAGTGGCTATTTCCTAGGAGGATTTAGGTGGTTTTTAAGGTACTAGATGCTCTTTTACATTTTGCCTTTCAAAATACTTAAACCAGCTTATGAGTAACTTTAAATCCTTGTGTTACTGTAACAGAGTTCATCACCCAGGCTTATCTCCGCTACTGGAGATTGCTCTGCTGACCTCTCCAGATGAAAGGAAACCTTTTAAAGGGCAACCTCGTGTATTAAAAACAGGATGTTAAAATTTCTGGGTAAAACACTAGCTAAGCAGGGGATTTATAACTTTCCTTTTGTTTAAATTTTTTATTTTACTTGGTGTTGGCTGTTGATTTGCAGTGGGAATCCTGATGTGCTGTCCTGCTGTGGTTCCAGAATGGCTGTTTTTCCTGTATCAGGCAGCAACTGGTTTTCCTCCCATCTCAGAGGGCACGGAGCAGGCAGCTGCCTCCTCTCTGGTGCAGAGCTGGGAAGAGATTGTCCTGTGCAGCTTTATTCTATCTCTGCAGCTGCAAAAGGGTCTGGGAGAAGTGATCTGCACTGACTTTTAATTTTATGTGAGATTTCCTTGTAGGAGATATTTGTGTCTGACAAAACAGGACAGACCTAGATTTGCTTTCCAGGGATGGTGTAGCTCACAGGAATGAGCTGTGTTTTAGGCCAGGGTTTCTTTCTATTTTTTTTTTTTTTTTTTT
>VZTF01004912.1:2948505-3051647 GCA_013397755.1 Cnemophilus loriae | reverse complement strand
TTTTTTTTTTTTTTTGCTTTCCTGCTTTCTTTATGGTAAATTGTAAATGGTTGATAAACACCTATAATAAAATAGAGATATACATTGGCAAATCATCCCTTTTTTCCATTAAAGAAAGCTGTTACTTACTGTGTAGAGAGTACATATCCTCCTAAGAGATCAAATTATTTACGGCAGTGCACTAATTAGCTTTTTCGAGGCTTCTAAGGTCTTGCAGATACTTGGAGCTCCGGGGATGATTGCAGTAGGTAAATACCTCTCTGCATCAAGGATAATTTCACGTAACTGGCAAACAGGTGTCAGAATGTGCTTCGGACTTCTGGCCTGTTGGGGGCTCTGGCCAAGTGGAACCCTGGCACCTACAAGGCTTTGCAAGGGACTGGTCACCACTGCCTGGTTGGGTCACTGTGGTGGCCACAGGTATCCAGGCAGTCCAGGAGGCTCCCAGAGCTGGTCTGGCCCCATTTTCACTTGTGCTGCCATATTAATTCTGAGGCTGCACCAGCACTCTCACCTTCCCCTCATCACTCTCAGTTTGGTCTCGGGGAACAGCAGACCCAGCTCCCTCCTCACGTCCATCCTGGCTCCAGGCTCTGTTCAAAAGTATTTGGCGTTGCTCAAACAGGCTGCTGTGGTTACTCAGGCACCACTGACTGCACAGGTCAGCTTGGAAGAGCTTTAGACAAAGTATTTGGGACAGAATGCAGCTCTCTCTTGTTAATTTAAGACCTGGCACATCAGTTTGAGCAAACTACATGGGGGATAATGTCATTCTTTTTTCCCTACACTTGGGATATGGAAAAAACCTAAGAAAAATATTGCCTTGACGTGAGTCTAAGCAATGACAGTGGCTCCTGCTGAAAATAGCAAGCAGCCTATTTGTTCTGGGAGTTGCCTGAAGGCTGGCAGGGCTGTGTGTGCACAAGTGGAAGGAGGATGCACAAAGCCTGGGGAGGAGCAAAGGCTTCCTCAGCTGCGATGAGCAGAGCCTGAGGGGGGCTGGCTGCGAACAGCCACGGGCCACATCTGACAGCCCTGGGCGGGGAAGGGGCTGGTGCCTCTTCGGACCTCAGGCTGCCCTCTGATGGTTCAGGGGTCAGGAGTCAGCTGCTCCCTCCTGGAGGCTGGGACTGGCGTTTTCAGGGGATGAAGATACAGGGAGCTGCAAGGATGACCTGCTGAGGGCTGTAGCCATGATTTTAATCTTCCAGTCCTGTTCAAATCCATGAGCTGAATTGGCACGAGGTGTTGTTTAGGTCTCAGAAATTCAGTGACATCTGTTCTGTACTTCACCATGGGCAGAGTTTGAAAAAGGGTGACTGTAAAGAGACTTTAGAGATGTGTAGTGGTGCCCTCACTAGGCTGTGCCCTTTAATGCCTTTCTGATTACTTTATGAGAACTGAATACGCCTGATTTTCTTTTTTTGATTACACTGAAGGCAAAATTTCCATAGACTTGAATGGGAGAAGAACAGGAAACTGTTTGAGACAAGTCTGAACATGCTGGTAAAAATGAAACAAAAAAATCTAGTGTGACTTTAAAGCTATTTTTAAAAACACAAGCTGGAGCGGGTTACTCTGAATCACTGGAGTCTGTTATGTCTTTTTTTCTTTTTTTTGTATTTTCACTCAGTAATTTTAAGGGCGCAGTGAGAAGGCAAGTTTTTAGAAATGGGTTACATGTGTTAAAAGGGGGAATGTGCTAGCATTTGCTGAGTACAATAAATATTACTGCCAAATGAGTAGGTCCCTTTTCTGATAAGGCAAAAAAAAAATGTAGATGAGAATTTATAACAAGCCATTTCAGAAAACAAGAGAGGATGGAGGATTTATTGCTTTAATTGAAATATTAGCTTTGCTATCTTGCTTCAATGTTTATGTGTGAAACTGGGTGTTGCTTGGCATTTGCAGGCTAAATCTTGGGCAACGTGTTGGGTGGATGGGTTGTGTTAGGCACTGTCACCCTCATTCTCTTCCATCCTGCACCTGTCCTTGGGGCAAGTTTCTGGCAGCTGAGGGTGGGGACTGAAGATATAAATAATCTACCTTCACTGTCATAGGTAATAGCAGAATCTTGCTGATATCTCTTGGCTTGTGTCCTGGTTTTCCATTCAGTGCTCACATTCGAAGGCTGGTCGTTCATATACTTGTTTTTCCATTGAAGGATGCAAATTTCAGTGGTGTTCATTGAGCTAAGAAGTAGCAGTTCTCTTTGTGTAGTTCTTCTTCCCTGTTCATGGTAGCAGGCTTCTTGCACTTGAAGAAAGACAGGAAGGGGGTTGAAACAGCATGAACCACTTGAGGGGAGAAGTGGAAGGAAACTGTGACCATGGCAATACGTGAGGTAAGGGGAAAGTTGCGCCTGAATTCAGCAGTGGATGCTGGAAAATAATGTTTGTTGTGATTGTTGTGGATGTGGAAAGAACCATCTTCCCCTTGGACTTTGGCAAAAAGTCAGGTTTATATTTCGGGAGGCTGGACTGCACCAACTGGCTTAAAACTTTCTTTTTTTTTCATTCTCCTGTCCTGTGAGGGGTGTGTGTATCAAACCCCTTTTTGTTACCAGAAGGACAATCATTTATTTTTCCAGATGCAGACAGGAGTGCTCTGGAGCAATCTGAATTCAAAGCCAAGGTGAAAGAGTGTTGCTGTAGAAACCCATGTCAGACTTGCAAATGGTTCTTGTGTGCTTCTGGGGATATGTTACTGATAAAGACTCTTCAGCTATTTCTATTTTCTAGTGGTATTGAGAAATGATTCTTCAAAGTTGGTTTTTAGTAGATGTGTGCTACAGTTCAGAAAGGCAGGGAACTGACTGTATGATGGGATGATCAGGAATCTGCTAAAGCTCTGAGAACTGGCTTTAGAGGGCTTTGGATTCAGTGCCTCTGTTCACTGGAGTCTATGCAATGTGCAGTGCGTTGCATCCCAGAGTTTTTTTAACTTCCAAAAGGACTTGTTAATGTGGGAAGAACTCCCAGAAAACTGTTCCACAGCACCGCCTTCTCCTTTCTGCTAAGTATACAAGGCTGTTGATGACAACTGTTTATAAATTGTGTGTCTTGACGAGCTGACAGAGACTACTTGATCCTAAAACATTGCTGTGGCACTTCCTCAGCGTCGCTTTGATACCTCTGCATCTTCTTGGATTAGCAATGCTCTTGTAGCAGTCACGGCACAAATCCAGTTACACGAGCTCTCTGTTATTTGAGTGTACTTTAAGCAGCATTTCAGACATTATTAAAACTTTTCTGTATGCTTTTTGGCTTTGAAAAATACAAACTCAAAACAAAAGCCCATAAATCTTTGTTTAATCAAAGTATACCTCTAAGAACAATGTACACGGATATTGTATAACGAGCAGGGTGAATTCCAAATAGGGCTTTGAAAATCCACCTGGAGCAGAAAATCAACACTGGTGGGAGACTTTTAGAGAGCCTTGCTTGCTTCCTGGAAAAATTCACTGTACAGTGTTGCATTATCAATGCTTAAGTGATAACTGTAAGTTGATTTAATTAAGAGCTGTGCTAAGATATACTGTATTTCCTAATGCATAGTTTCTCTGAAGTTGTGAATGTTGCTGGCTCACTGAAACTACGTTGGTTTCAGTGACTGAGACTTGCCTGTTGACAGCCTTGTCAGTTGAAAGCATTAGAAGAGAATGAAATTACATTCTGGGCCTTGCCCCAGATGGGAATTGCTGTAATATTTTAAACCTCAAAAAGGATGGGAGTGTAACAGAACAACATGACAACAACAAGATTTATTAGTGCTGCTTTGATCTTGGCTTTGGGTCATCTCCTGTCTGCAGAATTCCTGTTGATGTCCCATCTGGATTTATATAGAAATTGATGGTAGGGTAAAGCTCTCTGATGCTATCAGTTCACATTTGCATCACTTTCTGTTCTGGATGTGCTATGAAGGGCTGGAAGCACCACTTGTTAAAGTAGTTAGCAGGCAAGCAGAGGAGAATGCAAGGTCAATTTAGCACTTGCGGAATTGAAATTATTTTCTGAATTGGAAGGGTGGGGGAAGGAAATCAAAGCCCGTGCCTCTGAGTTCAGCTGTGTTTCTGAAACAGTCCCTTAAGAGATAAAAGTACTTGAATAGAGCCATTAAGCTCTAGTTTGCTCTATATTTTGCTGCCATAATTGTTGCAGAGGTCATACTTAAATGCACGCAATTTGGGTTTGATGTCTGTCTTCCCCTAAACACACACAGTTGCTGAGAAAAAGGAAACGTCGTTGTGACTATTGATTGCTACTGAGAGCAAGAGGATGAAGTTTCCAAGTCTTAATCTAACAGCTCCTTTGGATTCATCTATCCAAAGGTTTTGTGTCCCCCGAAAGACTTTGTTACCCCAATACTTTCTACTGGTACAAAAATCAGGACAGCGGTACCTGTTACAGCTTTTTTCTGCTCTCCATATTTAAGCTGCTTGTGTCATTATAGTCTTTAACCACTGCAGGTGCTAAGAACTAAAACTGGGGGGAGCTGCACACAGAGTAAAACAGCAGGAAGGAGGGAGTCCGTGAGAGTCCTTGAGCAGGACGTGCTCAAGACCCGGGAGTGCAATCCATCCTGAAATGGAGATTTTGGGTGCAAGTCACATAAATTAACTTCCAAACAGGATGATGTGTTCTTTGGGCATCCTCTCTATCCTTTATACCTGCTGGCTGCCTTGCCCAGGTGTCCTTTAGAGGGTGTCCCCCTCTTCCCTCTGGCTACTGACAGGACAAACAGGCTCATACAGCTACAGGGAGTTCTTAACCCGCTTTAATCAGATGCTCCACCAAAAACCTGGCATTCAGGTCGTGTACTGCTCCATTCGGCTTCAAGGTGAATTAGTTTGCATTATCTCCTGTTACTTTTGGACTAAGACAAACTGTTTATTTGTATTCTGGGTCACTGATGCAAACAGAGTATTACTGTGGGTCTGAATCAACACTGCAGCACGACCATCAGCACTCCTGCTCTCCTTGTGGGTACCAATTTATTCTCTAGATGAAGCTGTAGTGAGTGAAGGCTCATTCACCAGGAAAGGTGATTGAATGCAACTGCAGCTGGTTGATTAAGCTGGACAAAGAGAAACACTCATGTGTTACTCAGCACGCTCTGCTACATGAAACAAGGGGATTAGATATGGTGAATTTCTAGTAATGAAAGCAGGCAATCGGGTTCATCATAAAATCAGCTTAAAAGAGCTTTCTAGATTCCAGAGAGAACTAAAATAACTTGACCTACCTTGGTCCTGTAATCTTTAAATGCTGCTTAACATCTGCTCATCAGCACTGGGCAATATTTATTATGGAATTTTTAACAGCAGACACCATCATGCATTGAAATTAATAATGCAGAGGGGTGCATTGTGGAGGAAAAAACATCATTACACAAAGGTTAAAAATGAAATGGAAATATTTGACTTCAGTGAAAAAAATCTTTAGAAGAAAGTTATGGCTACGAAAATCTTAGTGAGGTCACCAGCCTGGCCCAAGCACCTTTCTAGCCCCCTGCAGGTGGTTAGCACAGAACCAGATCTGCTTAAGAGACCTAAAACGGTAATGGGGAATTGTAGAAATTCTTCTTAAGGGGTAGAGAAGACAGAGGTGCTGAAGGTGCCTTTAAGATTTGAGATGTTATTTGGAAAGAGCTTTTCTCTCCCAGGACTGGCATTTCTGACTGTTATTAACTTTGGAGATACAGAAGGTGCCTAACATTAGGTGGACTTGATTTGAGCCATTATAGGCAGAGGAAAGAGTTTGAAGTTCCTTATTGCACACTGTGTATTCTTGAGAACTGTAGCACAGGAATCTGAGTTTATTCTCAAGAGTTACCAAAGAAAAGTAAATTGCAATTCTTGGCTTGAAACATCTTCAAAGTAAAAAGCTCTGTAGACCCCTCACAGGTCCCAGTTATCTCTCTACTGAGCCTATAATCTACTCTGTAAAATGGATTCCCTAGAAAATGGTCTGAAGATGTCAGCAGGTGCTGAATCCTCATTTCCCATTGCAGTGTGCCCCAGTCAGTTCTGCCAGGCCTCAGACCACAGGTCTTTTTGTCCTAATTTGATTTTGTCTGGTTTCAGGTTTCACTTGCTGGTCCTTGTCCTGCACCTTCCTTCCTTGCAAGCCAACTGTGGCCATCTTCTGCCTGTGGCATAAAGGACCAGGAACATTCTGGGCTATTTCTTGCACTGAACATTTTTGTGCCTTTTTTCCTCTGCTATCACGAGTCTTTCCCCAACACTGGATCTGAAGCAGGAATCCAGAATGGCCAATCCTCTATAGTGAAGCCAATTATTATCTGCACTCCCAGACATTGTTCTTGGATTCATATATTCAGGGATGATATTAGATAGCTTTGCCACTGGGAATGCCTAACAAATTGCTTGTTCTTTTTGTTGTCCAAATCCTTTATTCACTCTGCTTTCTAGGATGCAGTTTCTCCTGCTGAATTCTTGTTGTTCCTACACATAGAGCTTTGTGTCTTGTCTCTATGGAAGCCTATTTTGTTGGAAAGAGCCCAAGTTTTAAGCCATCCAGGCCACTCTATTGGCCTGTTTCCATCCTAATTTACTGCTATGTTGTCCTTTGTACAGTCTGTAAGTTCTCTGCTAGTAGAGTATATATTTATTTCTATATTGAGAGTGGTGAGTATGCCAGGCCTGGTATGAATCCATGTGGAACACCCAGTTGTTTGCTAATGCTTCCCTGTAGACATCTACTTTTGAAGATCTGTCACTTACCCCACTCAATTCTTTTAATATGGACCTTTAATTGAAACTACAAAGTTTCAATAACTACAATAAAAACTTTAATAAAATAAAAACTACAATAAATATCTTTAAATTGAAATCCCAGTAGCCTTCAGCTACCTAATTTGTGTGTGTGGTCTTTCCTCCCAGCAATTCCCCTAGAGCTGATCAATACCTGTTCACTTCTACTTTCTTTTTTTTTGCCCCCGTTTTATTTAGGGGTTGGATCTCAGGCTGTTCAATGCAGTGTATACTGTTCCCCTACAAATAGGTAGTTCTTGACATTAACATTCTGCTGAGACTTCTGCAGCAAGCTCAGGTTTTAGCACTGAACTCTGTAATACGCCTCTGAAATTTTCTACCCATTTTTTTAAACTTTTGTGATGTACATGTTAACTTTATCTTTCATGGTAGCTGAAATAGAAGGGCTGCTTTGCATTTCTGGTAAAAGGCCCCATCCTAATTCAGGGAAACACTTCAACATGTCCTGATCTGTAGAACTGGACTGGAGATTGGTATTTTGTTTTGTGTTTTCATTTTTTGTTTGCTTGTTTGTTTTTGGTTTTTTCTTTCCCTGTGAATTGCAGCAGTTTCCCCCCTTCTCAGGGGGAGAAGATTTTTTTTTCCCTTGAAGACCCAGTCTGAATTTTTGCTCTGCAAAACAATGCAAATTCTACACAGAGTAACAATTCTGCAGAGTATCTGCACTGGGGATAACTTGTGGTTTTTCTGCTACACAATATGTGCTATTTGGTTGTCGTCCCTTGCTCCAAAGGCAATTCTGTTAATGTGCTATTGTGTGCAATTATTTAAAAAATAAAAATTCAGGGGTCAATAATAATGCTGGCTGCTAAATCTGAGTATGTCTTTCTTGTGTGCCTTTATTTGTGAGGTCTCAGATTTTCTACAAATCTCATTTATGGGAGAGGGAAGGTGATGGGCTTGTGTTCTCTGTGCTGGTCTAAATCAGTGGGCTCTGCTGCCCCAACTAAGAGCCTGACATCTGGTCCACAGGCAGTTCTTGCATCCTTCCTCCCTGCCAGGCCCCTCTCCAGGGCTGCCACAAACCAGGATTAACTGTCCTGGGGGGAACACAGAAGCATATTCAGGGAGAGAGGTGCTGCTGCATTGGATGAAAGCTGCTCTGTCCCTTGGAACACCACCAAATACATGCATCCCTGGGTTTTGCAAGAAAATACTTAACAAATCACTTATTTTGAAGCTGTTCTATCTCCATTGGTATGCTCAGAGAAGTGTTGCTTTGTCCTCCTTGTTAAAAGTGAACGTTTCTTTCTTTGCTTTATCTCTGTGCACAGCATGTCTTGTTGTTACATTTAAGTTGCTCTAAACTCTGAATCAATAATCCCATTAGGAAGAAAAAAGGGGTCTAGTAGCAATAAGTACAATTGCAGAGTTAATCAGATCATCTTTATTCGAGTTGTAGACTCTGTTTCCCAAAGATGTTGTAGCTCTGCAAAATCAATAAGGGCACAACAAGTAGGTTTATTTCCTGGGTATCAGCAGTATAAGGGTGGGGGCTGGATGCCTGGAGGGAACCAAGGGATTGTGCTGCCTCTGAACACCGTAGCTGTGGAGAAAGAACTCTTGCTGCCATGGAATCAAATAACAGAAAGCAGTGTATATTTTGGGCACTCAGATGTCTGGGAAATGTCTGGGGGAGGCATAGATCCAGGAATTTCTCCCTTCTTAGTCCATCCCCACCAATTTCGCAAACAAAATACGTCTAAAATAACACTGCATTTTAAATATAACATTTTGAGTTGGTAGCTACTTGTTTTAGAGTGTAAAACCCACCTGATTTTACAAACATTCTTCAGAAGAGATGGATGACGTTTTTCTTACCTCCTCTTTCCATTTAAATTTCTAAATGTGGTCCTTACTGCTGATCTCTTCTAGTTTTATGCTACACAGCTATAAAGACTTCAGTGGAGATGCACCTGGCTGGTCTGGTGAGATTACAACGAGATTTAGTCTTTCCTAAACCAGGCTTTGCACAACTTCTTTTGAGTAGAGCTGAACCCTCTTCTCCATAACCATTTCCCTGTAAATAGCTACTGAAGGCAATAAAACTGAAGCCACAAAAAAGATGGGCCTCCTTGTTGTTTCATTATTGTTAAATATGACCCCTGACGTGCTGTGGAATAACCAGTGCCCAGCACTGGTGTATCTTGATTGTTACTCAGTGATCCTTTGAGCTGAGCCCAGCTGTACGTTCACCAGAGGAGTGCACTGCTTTCTCCTTGCCCTGTACATTAAGCAGTAGGTCATGGAACTGGGCCTTAAATATTTAGTATGCTTCTGTTTGCTAATAAAGACTTTTTAGGAGAAATAATGTTTCACGTTGGCGCCCTAATACTCAAGTGCAGCCGGCTGAAAATGTATTTCCCTGTGGCTCAGGGTGGCCTATCCTGTTTGGAAAGGCTGTGGCTGCAGCACAGACTCAGACTGGGAGAACTGGGAGTGTGGGCAGAGGCAGGGAGGTGTGGGGTACAGGTGCATGCTGTGCTGTGGGCGCTGCAGAGGGAGAGGGGCTTTGTGCACAAGGAAGGAGACGAGCAGAGCTTGCCAAGAGCTGAATTCTCTGTGGTTAAGCACCTGGGAGCCGGCTCATTAACAGCTCCTGCTGGGAAGAGCTGACCTGTGCCGGGCATTCCCGGCCAGCCTTCGGGCACTGGGAAGCTCACACTTCCCCTGCAGCGAGAACTCAGCTTCCTTTTGTTGGGTTTAGGTCCTAAAATTGCCTTTTGGTTTCATCAAAACTTGACTGAGATCTTCATTTGCATGGTTCTGAAAGCCCAGACTGTCTTGGGCTGTCAAATTGTTTAGGTCTTTTTAATATAACTAATTTCTTCTTGAGCATTATCAGAGTTTAAATTATTATTAAGGCATTCGCATGCTGTCCTTGCCAGCTGGTCTTTCTGAATTTCATGGTTTGCTTGAACATCCCAGGCCTGATTTTTGTCCAGGTAAAGTCCCTTACAGGGAAATGCAGCAGCAATCAGCCGTGCTGTGTCTGTGCACACACTGCCTCTCTGTTCACCTAAGAGAAGTGTCAGAAAGAGCGTGGTTAGGAATAAATGCAGTGTTCATAAGATGAAGCTTGGAAAGTTTGGAGTGGTTATAAGATAAGAAGAGTTTCAGTGAGATACACACTTCTTTGAAATTGGCTTTAAAAAATTGACATTTCCCAGAAAAATAAGAATCTGTATATGAGAGATGGTCTACTTGCAAGAAGTCTTAGGGCTCAGTGGATTTCTTTTTGTTCAAGTCTTTACAGTTCTCTACCCAATTTGAGCTCTAAATTAAACTTTAAGTATCTAGAAGGATTCTATTCTTGTTATGAATACCATGACCTGCACTACTGTGAGGAGTGGGAGGTGAGTCCAAATCTTGAAGAGCTCTTCTTGGTGACAGTTCTGACTTTCAACCACGTTATTGCTTATAGTTTTATAAATTTCTATTTTCAGTTTATTTACCACCTGCTCCTAAGATTTGTATGAAATATGCTAGGACAAACACAAATCCAAATATCTGGCTCTTACACATTCCCAAAATGTGATCTGTCCTTTCCTGTGGTGGGTCATCCAGGATTGCATGTACTTTGTGTCAGTGCACGTGGGAATACTTCATGTGGACAGCATCGAGTCTTTCACTTGGTTTCAGCTGAACAGCTGCAGCTGTGTAGAGCTGTCTGTGCTCTACAGTCACTTGATCAGCACCATAACGTGTAGAATGAATAATGTATATTCCTGAAGAAAGAGCACTGACTGGGAGAAGACTCAAACTGAATCTTGGGGGCAGAGGAGTGACTCCTTGGCCAGATTGCATTTTTTCTGAATCTCTTTGAGGCAGTCAGGTGGTGGAACAGAGCTAGGGGTATGTCCAAATGTGGTATTTTAGAGAAATATTTAATGTGGCTCTTACTCCCCGTCACTTCAAGCATACGGATGTGTGGAGAGAAAGGGGGGGTTGATCTTGTCTGGTATAAATTAGTAAGAGCTGTGAAAAAAGAACTTTTCAAAGACTTGCTTGCTAAATAAATTACTGGTCATGTTTTATTTAAAATGCTCGTGCTGCCAGCAGAGAACATAGCAAACAAGCACACTTTCAATTAAAGTAACAGCTAGGATTTTCCTTCTGGCACTCCCGTGACTTCTTGCACTTGTTCTGTTTTATTGCATGTCACAAACAGCTGAGCAAATCCCGTGTACACACGTGGCACACGTGCACGTGTGGCGCGGCACGATCCAGCTGTTTATCCCCTCTCCCTGGCAAATGCCCTTTTGGTAGAGCGGAGCTGGGACCCCCAGCTAACCCCTGTTGGCTTGGGGTCTATAATGTAGGAGCCAGCAGTAGCCCCCTCGGGCTGCCCCTCATGCTCTGCTTTCCCCAAAATCCAGAGTGGAGCCGATTGCTGCGGCCAGGGCTCGGGCTGTTCCCTGTGTCCACCCACGTGCTGCGGGAGCTGGGGCTGGATTGGTGCCAAGCTGCAGGCTGGCAGGGGGTGGGTATGGAGGATTTACATTTCTAGCAGGACAGATGTTTGCTTTCTTTTCTCCCAAGCATCTGCTCACATGCTCTATTTTGGGAAGTGGCGAACACTACTTTAAGGGCAAGACTGAGGTTACAGGAGGTTGTCAGCCTTATGCCATCAGAGGCCATCGTGGGATTTCTGGCTGTTCTTGGTTTAAGACTAATGGAGGAAATGTGTGGAGAAGATGTTTTCTACCTCGAGGATGCTTGAACATTTCTGGAAAATTTTTCAGTTGCAGGACAACCTGTAGCACCCTCTGTAACCCTGGAGGTACAAACCTCTCCTTTGGCTGATGGTCAGGCTTTAGGTTCAGAGATAAACTCTGTCACAGGAGAGCATTTGTTCATTTCTGTGTCAGGTTTTTCTTCCTCAGCTACTCTCATGAGACACCCGAAGGGCTCATTGCCATCAGCACTGGGAAGTGTCTGTGCGGTTTTCAGTAGGTTAAATATAGATTAGGTCTTTGCTGCTTTTACCTTGAGCATAACGTTGATCAGTTCACATCACAACTTCTCTCTGAAAAATCAAATAAAAGGGCTTGTTGAAATGGCTGGAAGGCAGGGGATAGTGCACAGGAATATTTTAGGAGCTGTGGTGTAGCTGATGATGTGTTTCTTTGTGCCTAAGATGCTTTTTCGAAAGAAATGCCTCCCAAGGGAAGGACAGGAGCCTGAGAATCTCTCCTGGGCTAAAGGAGCAGCATTTTCCAACTTTGTAAGACTTCATTTGGCACTGATAAAGAACACCTGAATGAGCAAAAGATGAATATTTGGGGCAAAGAGTGCATGGTTCCAAAAATGCAGTAGGACACTGACACATTTAAGGCATTTAGAATTAAATGCAACAGAAAAGAAAGCCATAAGTCTGTGAGCACTTTGAGACGACCAATTGGTATGCTTGAGCCTTTCTTGAGGTGAAAAACAACAGATCAGTGGAAAGCAGAAAGTTCTAGACTCATCCCTCCAGTGCCTGTGGGTGTGGGAGGTAGGATCCAGCACAGTGCACGCTTACCACCTTGGAACACCAAATTCGACCCTCAGCATGGTGATACTATCTGTAAGATTAGCAAATCTAGAGATATTGTAGTGCATGTGTTAATTGCACGTGTTGAACCAAACCAGAGGCACACAGCCTAGAATTCCGTCTGGATTTTCCTGCTAGACTGATCATGTTCTGTTGATGACTAATGTAGAGCAGATCTTTGAACTTCGTTCCTGCTTGTCCCACTGGGCACAGCCCTGGGAGCTGGGCTCCTACTCAGGTTCATCTCCCTTAGAGATGAATTTAGGTGCTGTTCCACAGGACCATAAGATGAGGGAAAAGTGTTCTTTGCGACCGGTTCCTGTTGTTATGAATACCTCAAGGTGCCTTTTATAATTGTACCAGGAACCACGTTACCAACAGTTTCCAAGTGTTTTGTATGTATTTCACACCTCAAAATCTGAAAAGGATGTCGGATACAATCGTTGCCTGCAGGGTAGGGTGTAGCCATCCACTCATCCTCACTTTTCAATTAAGTAATTAAGCATAGAGTTACTATTTTTGCACCCTGTACAGAACAGTTTGGTCTAACTTCTGTAAGTTTGTAGCCCGCCAATTTTCAACGTAATCCATCAGAATAAAAGAAGTGTTGATCTTTTTCCTGTGGTAAGAATCCCAGAGAGGCCATTGCAGCAGCTCTGGGACTCCTGAGGCACAGTAGCACCTAAAGCATATTCCTCTTGCTCTGTGCTGAGAGCAGTTCTGTGCTTGGGGAGTTTCAAGGCAGAGAATTACAGCTGCTTTTTTGCCTCTTGTGTTGGGAAGTTGCTTTATCGCGGTCAAATTCAGCCCCTCTGTTGTCTCAGGGATAAAAGAACCCAAGTTAAGGGTATATTGATGGAAGTCATTCTCCTGGATTTGAAACCCTCCCAAAGTTGTTACCAAAACCCTTTTGTTTCCAAAAGTTGTTTCAAATTCATGCTCTACCAGTTGGGTCCTTAATACAGTCACTTGGCCAGTAACACAAGTGAAATGTGTGTTCTTCCAAAGCTTTAATATGAATAAAACACTTTCTGGTGTTTTTAAATCAGCCTGGACTAAAGCAATGAGAGTGGCAGCATTCAGGGGTGATCTCTGTGTCAGCCTGTCTGCTCAAAAATAACATTGCAATAGTGGCAGTCTTGCCTTTTCTTTAACGCAGTAAAAGTTGGCATTCTCTTTGGGAAGCACAGTCAGATAATTAGATTTACAGAGAGCTATGAAATTAGTTTTTGTGCAGGATCTAGCATATGACAGTCCCTTTCTATGCTCCCTATGCTAATATCTAATCCAAAGTGCTACATCAGAGAAGTCGTATGCCCCACAAAAAATCTGTGTCCAGCAATCTGTGGTCCTGGCACACGTCCTTCAGCAGCATCTTTAGTATGTGTCGACAAAGACATTCCAAAGTGTTGGATGCTTTTGGATTATATAAAATTTTTGTGTTATCAGCATTAGGTCCTCTAAGGAAATCACAAGACTGGTTTAAAATGCAAATATGCACATTATATATATATATATAGTAATTTTACAGGGTTTCTGTCTTCAGATTTTTCAGCATTTGGCTATTATCTGAAGTCTCATCCCAGAAAGTTATTTTTCTTTAAAGGAAATTTAAAAAGAGATTTTTATATAACCATATATGCCTGTTAAACTTGAGTCCTGGCTAAATATTTTGGTATTCGCCTTGGTGGTAACTGAATGAACCATACTCAGTACTGAAGACATCCTGTATTTACAAACAAATAGCTTACAGTCTCCTAATTAATCCAGACTTTAATCAGGCAGCACCTCATTAATATTTTTCAAGTTTTTTGTAGTTTGTGGTCTTGTTTTTATGGGGCGCAGTTTTAGTTAAATGCTCCCAGAACCATTCCAAGATAATGAAGTCATTTGGAAGACAACATATTTTTAATTACATTTCAAAAGCTTCAGTGCTTTGGTCCCTCCATCCCGTAGCAGTAAGGAGATTAGGGCCCCTGCCAAGGGACCTGCATCAGCCTCTGTCAGGCTGGGGCTGCCTGGGCTTTAGCAGCTTCCCCAGCACTGTGGTTTTGTGGGGGTGCAAGTGCAGAAGGAGAAACCTTGCCTAGGTAAAGGTGAAGGAGCCTTTCCCGAGGATCTTGCTAAGACGTTTGGACATGCAGGGTACAGCAAAGCTCTGGCTCAGGCCACAGACACCTAATCTGTCCACCAAAATACTGCACAGGAGTGGGAGCTGCAGAGGTTGAGCTGACTGTGGAATAGCTCCGTGTATTTACCAACAACCTTTCCAGCCTTGTTTTAGCTCCTCTGGAAGCTTTTCTACTTTTCCAACATTTCAAGAGTGTGTCTGTATTGTATGGACAAAGTCTGATCCTTCAGTCCAGACAAAAACTGGTAAATATTCATGGCAATTTCTAAGTGTGGTTGCTTGATAAGATGTGTCTGACACACGCAGGTTTGCTAAGGGAAGTCTTGATAGTGAACTCAGCCTGCTTCCTACTAGATATTTCAGTCTGATATTCGGACTTCTGGTTTTTTTCCATATTTAAATTCAATCTCCTGAAGCTTCATTCTATCTAACAATGGTTTTCCTTCTAAGTGTTATTACATTGCAAGGTCAGGTGTAGGTGGGAGTACTTTACAAATTCAGGATTGCCTCACTACAACTTCAACTGTGTTCCCAGGAATAGCTCTACACCTGCTAGGGTGCACACTGAATTCACTTGAAGACAATGCACAAATGGCTTTTGTTGCACTGGCTTTGGCTGATGCAGCTGTGCTTGTCAAGGATTTGGGAACTTATTAAATCAACCTGTATAAGCTGAAGAAGTTAAGATGGTTGCAAAAAAAGGAAAACCAGAAGAAATGAAGTAATAGAGTAACATGTGCAAAATATTTGCAAGGGGAAACATGCTGACTGGGGGAGGAACTGCAATTTTAACTAGTAAATAAACATAAATCTTTGAAACACCTCTAGTGTGTAGCAATACAGCAGTGTACCACTAGCACAGAAACAAACCTGCTTTGGTAAGGCAAAGGACAGATATATCACAAACACTGCTGTGCACAGACTTTGGTTAGAGAACAAGTAGAGGACAGCATTTTAAACTTTGCTTCCATGTAATGCTGATTTTAATGCTAGTTCTAATGCTGCAGCTGCTTGACATCCAGAGGAGATGGAGGTGGCATTTCTCACTGCTGTGGTTGGGAAGGCGTGATTGTTATTTGTGTAGCAAAATCCGTCTGACAGGTAACCACATGTTCCAGTTAATCTTAGCTGGGCTATAAGTAGATCCTGTATCAAATGTAGTGACTCAGTTACTGAGCCTGATGCTAATGTCCCTGACATCTGCTTCAGCCTCTGTGTTCCTTAAAAATGGATTGGAACCAGGCTTATGAGTGAGTCCATATTAGGGTAACCCCCACTTAAACACTGTAAGTCACACTGGTGTCTGATGCCAGTAGAGGTGCATTAGGATAGATTTGTCCCAATATGATTTTTGTTTGCCCATATCCAAGGACACAGCTGCAAAAGACTGGAATGGGTTTTCTGATGCATTAAGAGACTAATCTATTATTTACTCTGAGAAAAGCAGTCTTAGTTAACATTAAGTTCCAAATTTCCTTTACATGTTTACCAGCCATCCAAAAGATTAGGTGTATTAAAATAGTGAGTGTCCCTTTTTAATAAATGACCTTCTGCATCTCTTAGTTCGTGGGTAATGGAGTCAACCCTCCTGTCCCTTGTGTGGCACTTACCCAGGACTAGCATACTCTGGTTTTTTGAATGACAATGAGTCAAGATATAATTTCAGCTGCTTTCACTACATGGATTCTTTGCTCTGTTAACCAAATTCATGTCCCATTTGCTCTGTCTCACATCTCCCTTTGAACTGGAGTCTTGACTAGTGGGTTTAGTCTGTATATAACCTGGAGTCTCTTGAGGAAAAACTAAAGATAAATTGATCAGGAGGGCTTTGGGAGTATCTGAATGAGACACTGATACCAGGCCACTCTCCCAGCTCCTCTCTGGTAGTAACCAGATTGCACCGTTTTGCTTGGACACTGGCAGCTCCATTATAACTGTGAGTTGTCATTGTGACTTGGTTAAAACTGACTTTCAAAAGCTTGGGATAGAAAGGGAGCAAACCAGATGCAAACCTCTGGTGCCTGGGAATCTCCTGACACCAGAGTTTTTTGTCCAAGTTTTCTGCAGCTTTCAGGTCCCCTGCCAGACTTGTGACTAACCATACGAGTGATGCAAACTATTCTTATCTCTAAAATCATGCACACATAAGATAGATATATATATATAGCTACATTACTATAGGTTACATGCTGTGTGTCTAACACCATCTGTCATGTACATGTGTGGGTTTTGTTTAAGGGAAGATCTTTAAAATCTGAATCATTCTTATCTGAAACCTCCTCAAAATGTTAAAATAATTTCAGAAGTGGACTTTGACTAATGATTCAGTATGTTGGGGAAAATATAGCTTTGCACCCAGGATTTGATCACAATGGAGTGTGATTGGCATTAACAGTAAGTATTAAAACATACCTTATTAAGCTTCAGGAAAGGCTATGTAGCTTTAAGAGCTTGGAAAAAAGATCCCCTCGTGTTTTTGCCAACATCCTGTTACAGATTTCTCTGCTGCCTTCATTCTTAATGATTTTAGTGGGAAATATGATGGATAACTGAAATAAGATCATTCTGTTTCCAGTGAAAGCTTTACTACATTGATTTCTTTTTTTCTGTGTTGCTGTTTGTCAAAAGCAGCTGATGCACAAAATTCAGGTGTCCCTGGGAATTCAACCTGTCGCTTCTGTTAAATTTTGACTACTGCTTGTACCATGAAAAACTTAACTGCTGTGAAAGGTAATTTATTTTTGCTGTAATGGCTGATCATTAATGGACTCAGTAGAAAACAGCACAGCACTAAAATAAAGCTCCTGTGTATAACTCTAATAACACCTATTTCTATAGTATAATGCTAGTTGGTATAGCAACACTTGGTGCTTGTATCACTTTTTATTGTGGGATCTGAAGTATTAAACAATATTATTCATGCTTCACAACAGCCCAGTAAGTGCTATCATCCTGGCTTATTAGACAGGGCAGCTGGAACGAAGGCAAGCAGTGATTTGGACAGAGATGTGATACACTGAGCCTTGCAAAGCCATATCTACGTGCACAGACTGAAGCATATGCTTAATTCTAGCCCTGTTCAGTAACTCGGATATTTTACCAAATCTGTATCTATGTAACCAAAATTCCTGGTCAGTTTGATTAACTGTCAGATGATCCTTCCTAAAAGTCACAAGAAACCAGTGGGATTTACATACAAGCTTATTGTTCAGCTCCAGGCGAGCTGTTCTGCTGGATGGGGGCACAGATGAGGGCATGTCCTTGAAAGCAGCTTATGGAGCACTGAGCAGAATACCTGGCCACCCCCATCCTCGTTCTGTCATTTCAGGCAGCAGCTTTCATGAGCATTAGACTCACCCACTAACAGGGAAATACCTATTTTTGGACTACCTACTGCAGCTGCTGTAGCAAGTTGCCCTCTGGAGCTCCAGCCTTGCAAACAAAGTAAATATTTACCTGTAGGCTGTTGTTAATGGAAGAATCCTTCCATTCATGTTTACACTGGAAATGCTTGCAGTAATTTGGTTGACAGGGTTTGAATGCTCTTCATTCATTTTACTATGGGAGCTCTGAGTGAATGGCAGCCAAGGCAGTGGGGAACCACGGCCATTCAGAAAAGTGTGGTTAATTTATTTACCTACCTTCCTGGAGTGTTGGTTTGCTGGTTTTGTTCTTAAAAAATACTGGAGATCTAGACAATATAAATAATTCAGCATGTGAGTATCACATTTCTGGGAATGCTGGCATGAAAATTGCTAAATGTGCATTTAATTTAAGCTTGATTAGGCAACTGATTCTGTTCTAACACAGCCATAATTAAAATGTAGTCTTGTGAGGTTTAAGCCATTACAGGGACCCTATGCTCCACGTGTAGCATGGCTAATTAGAGGGGTCCCCTCTGGGCTGGCAGGCTGGATGCCTCGGAATGTGAGGCAGCAACTGGGCTCCCAAGTGTAGGGCTTGGAAGGGTGGTGGGAGAGTAGCTCATCACAGTGGAAGAGCTGAAATACTGCAGAGGCAAATGAAGCATCCCTGCCTGTTCATCTTGTTTCCCTGCAAGGAATGCCTCAGTCTACCTGTGGCAGTGGAATGATGGCTGCACATCTCCATGCCCTGCCCTGCTGGGAATTTCTGTTGCCTGCTCAGGCCAGGAGGATGGGGGAAGCAGCTGAAATGAACCTTGGGATAGAGGAGTCTAGGCCACATCCAGGCTACATCGTCTACAATGCCTTCAGCAGGAGCTGGGCTGTGGATCTCACTAGAGACCCATCAGTGTTATAAATGGAGTGCTGGTGGGAGTAGACTAAAGGAAAGCAATTTCCTAAAAATTGCTTGGGCAGAGTCATGAGGTCATGGTGAGGTTCTCCCGTTTTCAAAAGTGTTCTTGCTCTGGAGCTCACTTTGCCTTTGGGAAATTGTCAGTGGTATTATTTTCGATGTGAAGCCAAACTGAAGGCTGTGTCCTGCAACCCATCCTTGCCTGAGACAGAAGATATGCCCTGGAAATGCAGATAATCTTGCAAAGCTGGGTCACTGAGCTGCTTTTCTGGCTGGCAGAAAGGTGAGACCTGCAACCAGAGATGGTTGTGGGTGAAATCCATACATGCCCCTTTTGCTTTGGCAGTGTCTTGGTGGCTCTGTCATCGACACCTGGCAAAAGGGGCCCTTGGTGGGTCTGGCTGGGCAAACTGGGGACAGGTGTCCTGTGCTGTGTGACACAGCTGGGTATGAGTACACCATCAGCGTGAGGCTGTTGCTTTCCAATTCTGGTATATTTTGTTTTCTTGTTCTTTGGTTTTTTTCCCCTCTCCCCTCTCTAATCACCCGAGCTCCCTGCTGCCTGCAATTTGTCTGGGCAGCTCTCCGAGCCACAGTGAACATGTCCGACAAAGCTTAAATCTTGATCTGAGCAAATCTCTTTTAGGCTTTCTCATTTCAACAAAGCCCTTGTTCAGCTGCATTAGTTCCAAGGAGTGCCAGGCCACTGCTCAGTCGATTATCTGGAAGCCTGGTTGCCTTTAGCAAAAACAGAGAGCTTTGACATATCCCTAATTCATAATGTGGGAACAAATTATCTTGGGGTGGGGTGAGAAATTCAGGGTGAGAATGAACATCATATCTCTGGTCCCCACTAATTCTGCAGGGTCTCCTCTGCATTTGCAGCTCAGCTGCACTGAATTTCACCCCTTTCTTTTTTGATGTCTTGTACAACTGGGAACTGGTTGCTCCCTTCTGGTGAGCCTTCCTTTAATTGGGACAACTGGTAATGGGGCATCTTCCCTTGGCTGTTGTAGACCTACCTGACTGTAGCATTTTAATCCTTTTCTCTGTGACTGATACCACCTGAGTCAGGGCAGTGGTGTCCTCCAGAGAGCCTTGCTGAGCTCAGCAGGTCCCCAGAGCAGGAGATGCAGTCTGTCCCTGCTGCTTTTGGCCAAGGCTGAAATGAGGCAGGCTTTAGGAAACTAGGTTTTTTTCCTCCAGATTCTCGTTCCTGATTTTTTTTGTTCTATGGCCTGAAATATTATTTTCTGAGGGCTTGTATATTTAATAACAGGTTTTGCATTCCAGTTTACTGTGAGGCTTTTGTGCGTGTATATACAAACACCAGATGAAATGCTGAAAGGTATATTTGTAATTTAAGTTTATAACTGAAGTGGTTTGCTTTTCTCTCCCAGAGGTTAATCTGCTTCTGCACATCCACTGCCACATCTTATACAATTTGGAAGTGATCTCTTAAAGTGAAGATGTTTTTCTTTGCAGACTGCTTATTGTAACACATTATATCATATAATATCATTCTGTTCAACAACACTCTGTTCTGTTGTGCAAACAGCACAGAAAATAAGGAGGGGGAAAGGGGAATAAATAAGCAGACACACCAGCAGAAATTCTCCTTTGCTGGTACCCGAATTGCTCTCAGGGAAACGGACACATTTGTATTCTGTCACTGCTGCCATGACCAAAGAGATCTCCTAGTCCCAGAGCTCCAATTTAGAAAATCTTGCTGTATAGTGCTTTGAAGAAAAAGTGTTTCTCAAGTGAAAAAAACCCAGTGATTGTGGGAATGAATGGCTGATGGCACTGTGGGGGATCTCTGACACCGCTCTCTGAAGTGGGGTCCAGCGTGGGAGCCCTGGGGAGCCCTGCGGGGCAGGGAGCTTTGGAGGGGGTGGCCTTTGTGATCCACAGCAGTGCGAGCGTGGGAGGGATGGGCTGAGCTGCGAGCGGGGGAGTGCCTGGCATCGGGCGGGGGCAGGCTCCAGGCTGCGTGGCTCCAGGGATGCTTCCCTGGGACAGAGCCTTCCTCTGCACGGCTGCGTCTGTCTGAGCACAGGAAAATACCAGCGGGAAGAAGGGCAGTGGCTGCTCTTTCAGGTATAATCCTGCAGCCCCTGCTGAGGTGCCTCTACCCAGCGCAGAACCCGCTTGCTGGTGCTGAGCTGGGTGTGTGGAGCTGGGCCCCTGTGATCTGTTATTATGTATTTGGGCACGAGTTCTCCACTTCTCCCCTATCCAGCATTAAAGAATCATATCTTGCTTTAAACTCTGGTCAACCTCCATTCCCCAAGTCCTGTGTTCCAGGCTTACTATAAATTATTTAAACAAGAAGGCAGCTTGACTGTAATGTGGGCAAGTGCTCTTTATGCTAAAGGCGTAGATGGCAGTCACGCAGCCTCTAGAATTTACAGATATTTGCATACATTGCTACGTTATTTCTTTTTTTTCTCTGAAAAGGTGGCATAACTGTGAGTCAGCATTGCGATATGCCAGATCTCAAGGACCTCACATGATGTGCTCTGGGAAGAGGACACTCCAGGTTCATATTTTTCCACTGTTTCAGTGAGTTTTTTAAAGCACACCCCCTGCCAAACAAATTATCCTCCGGTTCCTTGGCACTGTAGAAGCCCTTCCCAGACCTGCCCCAAAGAATGTGCCCCTGCTGAGTGCCAGCGTCAGGCTGAGATTAGAGCTCAGGTGTCCTCATTTCCTGCCCTTGCTAATTGCCAGCAGCTCCCTGGTGTCGTGTAGTGATGAATGAACAATACGAATTCAAGAAACTTAGCAGAACCTAAGCTATTTGACTGAACTTTCTGTTGAATAATGGTAAAAAAGGGTGCTAGGATTCAGTGATGTCAGAAAACGTGAAACCAGCCAGCAGCTGCCAGGGAGCCTGAGAATAAGCAATCTCCAGTGGTTTGCAGCATAGCCAGCTCTTTTTTTTGATGGCAAAGAAAGATGAAACACTACAAAGATATTCCCAGGGAGAAAATAGATGTCATACAACATTTAAATAGATCCTTTTGAGAAGGAGAGCTGCAGAAACCCTTATAACTAGCTCATGAGTGTGAACCTGCTGATTTTTTTTTTCAAGACTGGTAGGACAGATAGCAGGCTTTAAATATACAGCTCTGTTGTCTTGATAGCTTAATTCTATTGTCCAGCTTTTTCCTGAATGTACCAGGTAATTATAAAAGCAGTACAGGAAGCAGGTCCATAACTACAAAATCAGTGTTTAGAAGAGCTTTGTACTGTACAAAGCAAGACATTTTGAAATAGAGAACTGGTTAAAATGGAAGTTTTAAAGACTACATAGGGATTTCACGGTAACAGAGAGAACACAAGTGGCAAAGAAACTTCTCGTGTAGTGGAACTGAAATATTGATTACTGGGAGATCAGGGGGGAATATAAGAAATGGAGAGAGCCTAGAGGTGGCAATTGCTTTCCCAGAAAGCTGTACGCACTATGGCATGAAGGCAGTTGTCTACTTTTAAATCAGGAATGATTTAAATTTGATCTGTTTGTATCAAAAGGCAGCTCAGTATCTCTCCATTTATTTTCAGAACAATGTAACAGCTGAAAGGACCCCTGATGCTGAAACATGTGCATATATGTTAGGAAACAGCTCTTTTGAGACAGCGTGTCCATTGTGTTTTTTGGTGAAAAATGCTAGCTAAGTGTATGAAGAAGGGAAGGAACTGGCTGTAAGTTCCCCTCAGTGCTTCCCACTGCAGACCTGCTGCAGTTTCCTCCTTTTCTCTCCGTGAGCCCCTGGGATGGCTCTGCTCTTTGGTGCTCTTTGCCCTGGGGGAGCCCAGTCCTGGCCCCGGGTCTTTCCCTGCCTGCAGCAGGACCTGAGATCTCTGCAGGGAGCTCTGACAGAGCGCTGAGCCCTTCAGATTTTCTGATTGTCCACGAGAACGAGTTGCCCCGTTCCCTACAGCGCCATTTCCGTGGCTGCTGAGCCTGTCCCAGCCCATCTCTGTGCTTCACCCTCCTCTTCCTCTCCCTCCACTGCTCCCTGCGCTCACTCCTCAGAGGCTGCTGCTGCCTGGACACACGCTGCAGGACACCATTGAGCAAAATCCTGCTTAAGCTGGTTCTTGCTAGAAAAGAAAAATCCAGCTGGATACCAGCTTGATTTGGAGCAGTTCCACTGGATTTATTGTGGTCTTAGTGTTGAACCCTAATTCATTAGTATGTGCTGATGAATTTGATTAGAGCTGGCCTATGTACTAGAAAATCTGAATATCTTTGGGCTGCAAGATGTCTGTGACTTACGAGGTGATCTGCCTTTATTTATTTATTTCCTGCGTTCATCTTGGGAAAAGAAAGGCCATGTCTAAAGGAGACTGATAAGAGCTCTGTGTGTTTTAGAGCAGGGGGTGCAGGTGGCCATGACGGCACAAATGACTCATCTCCAGAGGTGCTGTCAGAGACTGACTTCCTTCAGGTTCCTACACAAATATCATTTATATTCCTCTGTCAAGGTGATTTCAAAGTATCTGTTGACTGTGATGGAAGCAAAAATGTTGTGAATTTAGAATTTTTTTGCCGGTCCTAAGGAGGAAAAGGAAAGAGGAGGTTTTTATACCATTGTATAAAATGTTTACCCATAATGCATGTTTAAAGGAAAGATATAAAACAAAAGATGCAAAGGAGCTCTTTCCTGTGAATTTTTTTATGAATTCTGTACCCCTGCCTTTCCTGTTTCAGTCACTAAATACAAATATTAAGTAAAAATTCTTTAAAACAGCATATTAATTAAAGCATCATCATTTTTGGACCCTATTTGGCATAGGCAATGCGAAGTCTGTGTCTAGGGCTCAGAGCTGCCTTCTTTTCCCATTTAATGTTTCCCAAGGATGGATTTTTCTTCAAAGCTTGAACTGACACTGGTGCAGAGCCAGGACTGGCTGATCCTGCACGAAGACAAGGGGGGAATAAGGGGTTTGCTGCGAAGTTTAGGTGGGGTTTAGTTACAAGATGTTTGTACTGGCAGCGTGGAAAGAGGCAGCCCGTGGGTGACCCACTCGTGGGCACCTGTGCTGTGTCCTTTTTCTGCACAGAGCTCTCGTTTCTCGTGACAGCCCCACAGAAGGGGGTGTGGGGCTGAGCTGGTGATCCTCGCACCGGGAGGGCTGCGCTGCTCGGGGCTCCTCTTCCCCGTCTCGTGTGTGACGCGTTAGGAGGGACGTGGCTGGGAAGTGTCCGTGTCCTGGTAAATCAGTCCCTGGGCACCCAGAAGTTGCATTTAAAAATTCTGCAGTGGCTTTTAGAAGCAAAAAGTGCCTCAGTTCTGTGACTGTGAGCACAGCTCTGTTACAGTGGGGCAAATCTGCTGCTGATGGAGGGACCCGGAGGACAGAGAGCAACCGGTTGCTTTTACTGGTGGTACTTAAAATACATTTCTTCTTATTGTAAAGCTGATAAAATTTTGAGAGGTTTCTTGTACTTACAGGCTCAGCTGAGCAGATTAAACATTACATAATGTGCCTCTCAGGGGCACTACATGATTAATGAATGCTTACAAAGTGCTTTGTTAAATATGACATAGTACTAATGGCTCTTGTAACAGAAAAACTGAGGAGGAGTTAGTAGAAATCGTGTTCCCTGAAAAGGCATTCTCTAAGTTTTTTTGCCTAAAGTAATCTACTGAATGAAGTAGAATAAACTTCGAATTATATGCAGTATAAAGCAAAGCCAGATTTCTCTTCTTGTGTTGGAAGAGGAACTTAGCTGCTCGGGCAATACAGTCACACAAACTTTAGAAAAGGCAATTTGGAGTCCGGTAATTTGGCTGGCAACTTTCCTGTGCCATCAAGCATCAAGAAGGAATATAACCTGAAGCTAAAAGGAGACATTTTTGAAATGATTACTGCTGTGATAGCTGAACTTTGATTTATTTTTATTATTTTGCATTGACAAATGAATCCAAGTGGAGCTTTGACTTTCAGATTTCTCTGCAATAAAAATATTTTGGACACAATAATTCTAAGGACTCCATTTTGGAAAAGTGAGAACAGTTAAAGAAAAAGTATTCCAAGGTGTATGTATGTCTCTGTATGAAGCTGGAAGACAAATTATAGGTCTATTCAATTAAAAATCAATATTTATAAAAACTCTGCCAGGACTAATTGCATAGGGCTAGGCTGATGGCTGCTGAAAATCAGCATGGATATACTGGCTTTCATTTTTGACAGCTGAAGATCTGGCCTTCAATTTTGGTGCCTCTAATTTAAACTCAGGATAACCTAATATTGGTGTTACATGTGTCTTTCTATATCTTCTTCCAGAGAGAATACTCTCAGTATTGAGAGAAAAAAATCAATATAGATTCATGTTTTGTATCTTCGTGACACTTCCTTGCAGTGGCTGTCATGGAGAGTAACGGGGGACTGAGATCAGAGGCAGAGGGATGGCAGATTAAGCTCAGTTTTGTTAAGGATTTAAAAAATTGACCCTATTCATGAGGATTTGCAGATCTTACCTACTTTCTTCCAAGGAGATCCTAACACTGCTCTGATTTTTCCAGCTGCTTTGTTTTTCAGTTAATTACAGGTTTGATTTTTTTAAATTTTAAGAGAAAAAAAAAGAGAAAAAGAGGGGAATTAAAATTCTCTTAAATTCTCTTAAAAAATTAAAAAATTCTCTTAAAAAGAGAAAAGGGGGAATAAAAGCTGCTGTATTTGTGAAAGTGAGAGGTTTAAAATGCCAGGTTTTTAATTTGCTTGTTAATTTTACACTGAGAGTGTAAAATTCCATCAGGGTGCTGTTTTGCGTCCATATTTCACTGACATGAGTGAGGACATGTGGCACAATGTGGTAGAGGCCGGACGTGAATCTGGGTTTTAGCACCAGCCTTTCGAGGCACCCCAAACTTGGCTTGCTGTGTTTAGCTTAGACAGACAATCAAATCATTCATTGCTGCCACTGTGTCCTGAGAAGCTGGAGAGTGATTCACTGCTTCGGGTCTCTTTCTAGAGACAAGATGGAGCGTTTGCTTAGGGTGAGGCTACGACTGGTGAAAGTTCTCTCCTGGAAACCCAAGCTTTCCTTTTGCCACCTGGATGGGAGCAAATGGACTGGTCAAGCACCGGGGTTTGCAAAGAGAAAAGTGGCTGATGGCGATTTGTCTTCAGCTGGGAATTTGCCAGAAGAGTCCAGGACATGCAAATTAGGCTGTACCTTCCTTTAGCCATCTGATAAAGGAGATTACAGACACACATAGGTGTAGGCCTGGAGAATCCAAGAATTCTCAAATCCTTGGAAGAACAAGCAAAACTCACAATACTGGCAAAAAAATCTTCACTTGGCCACATTTTCAACAATGGTATATGAGGACATTTTCTGACTTTGGAGTTTGCAAGTTTCAGACCACAAGGGTTCTTTATGATTTATATGCAATGAGCACAAGTTTCTATGGTACTTCATTTCATATCATTTATTATTGCCCTGAATGCTAAGCACTATTTCTATTGCCTGTATAAAATATACAACTACAATGATTTATTTCTTGACAAAGTACCAAAATTTTATTTGATTAAAAAGCCCCACAAATCCCTTGAAATTATCAAGTACAGCTTTTGTGACATATTTTTTCTAAAAAAAAAATTAATGTTCCTGAATATTTAATCTTTTAGTAATGTCATATATAAAGTCAAGTAGTTAACTGACATTTGGATTATGATTATGAAATGCTGTACAGCATAAAAAATGTGGTATTGTTTTTGGAGTACTGTACCCAGGTACATAAAACTGCTGTAGGACCTTATGCACCTTCATAAATCTTGCGGGACTGAAACATTAATAACTAAAATTAGTTAGTGATTGTGTTGTTAATGCTTTCAAAATGAAAAAGGGCTTAATACTGCTTTGCTTGGAGGTATTAATGGCCACTGTTATGGGGGTTGTATGTTCTGTTTATTTGCAGAGCTGCTTAGTGGTGATGAATATACTCACCTCTTTCATTTATGGTAAATACAAAGACCAATTAAGTGCTCCTTTGTGTGGTGATGGATGGAACAAAAGCCAGCTGGGACCCAAGGCAATGAGCTGTGCAAAACTAATGAGCAACGGAGCCAAATGGACACGGGTTTTCCTGTAGATTAATTGCAAACTCCGCTTTGACTGGTTAATGGTATATCTTTCTGTGTTTTTGAGAAGTAAAAAAATTGAAGGAAAAACTCTGCAAAAAGAGAGAGAGGCAGTGCTTAGCCCAGGAGAAAACCACGAGCAAGAGCTCCTAGTGGGAATAGTGCTCGTTGGGAAGGTAGTCTTGGATTTCTGGAAAGAAAACCTTATTGTTTGGGGTTTTTTACTTGTGTGTTGAGAAAGCAGAATTGTGCTATACTTTTTTCTTTCTTTTGTGGTAAAAAAGCAGAACTGCACCCAAGAAACACTTGATTTGCCTCAGCTTGTTTTCTTTCCATTGGGAAACAAGTGGGCTCCTGAGACCTGCCCCCACCTCGGGAGCAACCCCTTGGGAGAAAAGGGAGCACCGCCAGGAAATGGGAAATGTTTTGCTTTTCCTTTGTATTCCACATGTCACAAAGTAGACCAGACTTTTGTGATAGGCATGGTGGGAATCAGGAGGGATATCAAAGGTGAGGGTGTTTATGGTTGTATTTGAAGTCCTAAAACCAAAATTACTTGATTAGTTTGTTTGCAGTAGTTGTGAGCAACACCGATGAACTGGGAGTGGAGCCTGAGTGCAGCTGCTGACTTGATTCATGTAGGGCTCAGCAGGCACATTAAAATTACCTACTATAGCATTTCAATGTTATTATTTTTTTACTGATACTGCTGAAAGAAGAGATTCAAGGATTTCCAGGATGAGAAGGCAAAGGGTTCTCTGCAGGGGGAAAATTCCCAAGGGATTTTTTCTGACATTGATGAGAGCAAGTTGGACACTTGGGATTTATGGTAACCTCCTGACAGCAAGATACTGCCTTGGGGAGGTGGGCTAAAAATTGCCAGCGTACTCTTTGCTGGAGAATGCTGGATGGTGTGACTCACTGGGAACGAAATATGGGAGAATATTCATTCTCAGCCCACCAAGTAGGTTTAATGTTTATCCTATTGTAAAATTGTCTTCTTTACTCATGGATTTAAGAACATCTTGTTCACTACAACTTAGTCACAAACGTGTCCTGGTACTGTGACTACAAAAGTCCAGTTGGAAGAGCTGGTGGTTGTATCTATTGAAATTCCTGTTGCAACGTGATTTTTATTTTTTATAGGAGTCATTGTTCTGAAGTCTTAAGCACTTATGAGAGGCTGTTCTTATTTATTCCTTCGAAAATGTCGTTGCTGGGGCAAATTGTTGTTTGGAAGTGTGTAATAGTCTGCTTTTTCTAAGGAGTGGTCTGTCTTGACTGGTGTATTTGTTGTATCTTACAGGTGCTCAGTTCAGTTGTGACACTGTAAAGCACAGAGCACTGTGGCAAGTTTTTTCTTTGTATTTGTATGATTTCCCTAGATCTCTATTTATATGATTCCATATCTGTATGATTCCTCTTCCACTTTTAGTGGAAGGACACCAAAACTTCAGGTGGACAAGCCAGGGATGCCTGAACCTGGGGGTAAAACTCTTGGAAGAAAATGTTATCTTGTGATCCCAATAATGAAATGGAAAAAGAGCTGCTTTCATCTGACAGCTGGTAAAGATTTTTGTTTAGAATAAGGAAAATTCTGTTCTGCTCAAAGGTTCTGCCACTTTCTCAGGATATGGGGGTTGCAGAATAGGAAAACCTTCTTGTGAATGGAAAGCAAAAGAAACTGCTGCTAAGCAGCTCACATAGCCCTGGTACGTGCTGTGTGTTCAAAGGCTGACAGTTAACCTGACCAGAGGTTTCAATCCACCTTTACAACAGCATTTCAGGACAAACTGATTCAAAATACTGGGTGGGATCTGGGAGAAAGAACAGAAACAGTGATTTTGCAGATGCTGGCTTTGTTTAAAAAGCAAACAAATACTACTTCAAGAGAATACTGGATTTCTTCCCTTTTAATGGAAACAGCATCAGCATGTCACCTCCCTTCCTGCACCTGCATTTTCCTGTATTTTCTGTATGAAGTTACTCTCCAGCTCCATTCCCTGAACCCTACAGACCACACATGTGCCTGAGTGCTGCAGGCAGCAGGGATGGATCCCCACGCTGGCGTGCAGCCCCTTGGACACCAGCTCTGACCTGCGAGGGGATCAAGGCTCCACACTGCTGCAGCCCTGGGCAGCACAGGTTTACTTTGAGCTCTGCCTTGTTGGGAGATATTACAGAGCAGCCCAGGGAGGGATTTTCATTGCCAGGCTACAAGAAGCCTTATGAATCTCTTCAAGAAGAACAGCCCTAAAGGCAGGTACTCCAAAAGGCAGTCACCTGCTGCAGAGATGCTCTTTTGGGTACTCATCCTGTTTGTATCTATAAACTCTGAATAACCCCTCCAACAGATAACATTTAGGTCTGACTTCACTGAGCTGGAGACCAAGCTGAGGCCGTAGGCCAAAAATCCCATCTGGTCACTTGGCCCTTGCTGTGAGCTGGGCTGCAGTGAGGAGCTGGCAGGGCTGGTCTGTGAGGATCTGCAGGCTGGGGGGGTTTTGCATGGAGGTGGAGCAGATCCTGGTCTCTGCTCGTGTCCCTGTGGTTTCACAGGGTGGCTCGGTGGGGTAAGTGACTCTGTGTTTTGGCTGAGGGGCTTCTGGGGTCAACCTGTGTTAATGTGCTTTGGCTGTGAGCTGGCATCCCAGGCAGAGAGGGCGGAGGAACTGCTGCTGAAAATTTAAATTGTACCTGTGGAGGCTCTAAGATTCGAGTGAGATTTCACAGGTGACAGCCATTGCTCAGTACGTATTCCTGCTTCTGGGGGCTTGGAATAAATTCCCCCATCCTCCACAGTACCTTGATATAGATAGATATGGTGCCTGCTATTGCAGCTAAATATTCAGAGATAAATATTCCTCATCAGAGCATTGAGGGGGTGAGGAACAAAAGTTTCAAATTTGGACTGAATTTTTTGGCTTCCTAGCTTGAATGGTGTCTGTTCAAGGACCATGGAAGGTGACTCTTCTCTCCCCATGGTGTCACCTCACACGGTCTGGACCTGTGTGATGTATTATGAAGTGTCTTTTCTGAAGCACGAAATCGAGTCAATACGTGAGAATCTCGCCTTTCATTTTGCAGGAGAGCAGGGAAGAGAGAGGAGGTGGGAGGGAAAGGCGTGCCTTAAACCAGCTCAAAATAACGATCAGAAAGCGAATAAAAAAAAATTCCCACAGACTTAATATTTTTAAGACTATGTGACTTTTTAAGCCAGCCACCTGACTTTGGGGAGGGGAAGGGGGCTGACTCATAATATTTGAATACTACAGATTGGCAATGCCGAGCCTCGCTGTTTTCCGGGCGGGCGTAATTACTGAGAGAGAGTGAATTGCCTCCCTCGGATCTTGGAAGGGAGTAGTAGAGCAGAGGAGTAGCTGTGACTCAGACGTGGGGATGTGTGTGAGTCACGGTGACTCTTGCTCGGTAATTGCTTGCTTAGAGCAGCACTTAAAATCTGCCGGTCCATCCCCACGGAAAGCTGGATATTTGCGGCAGATACAGATACAACTTTAAAAGAAATAGTGTTGCTGGCTCAGAAAAAACAATGAGCCGTGACATTTTGCTGCCTTACAGGTGAATTAGAATCTAGATGGATATGCTTTGATTCCCTTCCCATCTGATTTCAGTATTTACATGAACTCTAACCCCTAAGTGATTCAAAACTCCAGGCATTTGGGGAGCAGACATCAACACAGCCTAGATGAGGAGGAAAGTTTGAACAGTAATGACAGTTCGATGACTTGAGATTTTTATTGTTACTTTAGTTGCTTTTATGAAGTGTTTGTCAGTCATGTCTGCAGAGCAGGAATTCTAATGAGTAATTGGCGTTGCTATTGTTTATTGCTTTCATGTGAAATCTTTTTTATTTATTTGTTTGGATTTCAGCCCAGAAGTGGATTATTGTTTTATCCATATCCAGTTTAAGATATTTGATTTAAGCTTTCAGCATGCAAATTAATCTTCACGTATTTGTAGACGGAGAAACTGTGCAGGCTTCTATTTATATGATATTAAAGATAAGGGACAAGGAGCAATGAAAATGGAACCAAATATTTACACCTGGGAAAAAGAGAAACAACAACATCTGAAATTATACTCTACATGAACCAAATGAGAGAAAAAAGGCCTGTAAGAATGTAAAAGTAGTTGTCTTTGCAGCCTCTAGGAGATATTTATAGATGTCACAGAACTGAAGTGGTTGGTCATGACTTCTGCAGCATCTGGGTTTGCCCTGGCCCCCAAAGAAAGGCAGAGCTTGGAGCATCTGGTGTGTTTATTCCCGAACTTTCAGAAAAAAAAAAAAAAGAGCTGCTGGGCTTCAAGGACATCCTTGTTGGCTACGAAACTCCTAGATAAGCCTGGCCAGCTCCCCAGGTTTTATTTCAGTGAAATTTCACATTTCACTTTTATGTGAGTCTGCAACGGGGTCGAAAGCCACAGACTTGAATGTCATTTTGTGGAGGAAATTGCACAGCTCTTAATTTGAGTAGCATTGGGAGGAACTTTCCTGGTGCCCTGGGCTGGCAGGAGCTCTGCAGCCAGGGCTGTGCCACGGCAGTTCCCTCAAGTCCCACTCCCACCACCACCAGCAAATTGCGGATTTTTTTCCACATCCAAAGAAACCTGGATGAGGAGGGGGCATCTCCTCATCTGTATTTCCCACTTCTTGACTAGGAGTATCTCAGTTGTTACAATTCCTTGGTGAAGCCACTGTCACACTCAGTGATGTTGTTGTCATATTGGTCCGTCCCCAAGTGATCCAATGGTGCTTCAAGACCAGAAGATACTTGGGGGAATTCAGAGGGGATTTACTATCAAAGAGATTCTCACATTTATAAAAGTTTTATTCTTTAAGAGCCGTTAGAAAACAAACTGGCATCCAAATACTTTATAATGAGATTGCTTGGCTTATGATTCAAAAGAAGTAGCTGAGGAGGAAA
Source organism: Cnemophilus loriae (assembly GCA_013397755.1). Classification (NCBI taxonomy): domain Eukaryota; kingdom Metazoa; phylum Chordata; class Aves; order Passeriformes; family Corvidae; genus Cnemophilus; species Cnemophilus loriae. The sequence goes on along the minus strand of VZTF01004912.1, from coordinate 3,019,860 downwards.
AATTGTACATTTGGAACATGAACAGAAGATTCAGGGTGCCTTGTTCCTCATTGTTCTTAGAGTCTATATTCTCTTATTTTTAGTAGAAATACCAGTTTTATCCTAGGTGAGATTTCACAGTTACTGCAGTGCAAGAGACACTGAGAGGAGGAAAGGTCTCTGTTTTCTTCCACACCTTTTAATTTTGAGAGGTCTAAAACCAGGGGTTTTTTCCCAAAAGGCTTGGATACTCCTCTTCTTTTTTTTTTTCCCCCCTATTTTTCTGTCCTTTTGTATATTTAAACAGCATAGTACTGTGCTTGTTTCTTCATGGTCTCTTCATGCTGTACTTGGCATAATTAAAATGAGCTATGTAGATATTTTATTATTACTTGTACACAGGGACTCTCCTGTGTGTCTAGTTATCCATAGCCAAATGTGCTTATTCAGTGGCCCTAAGTTAAAATCTTTTTCACATTAAATTCAAATCAGTGTCCTCATGGAGTTCAGTGGCCTGGCATTTAATTTCACCAGAAGAAAGATATGACAGCAACTGCTGATCCCATCAATGTTCTGCTTTTCTCTAAATTGCTGATAAATATCCGCTGTGGAGAGCCTTTGAAACAAGAAGTCCTGAGTCCTTTGGGATCTTGCACATGGGTTAATCCTCTGATTATTAATATTGGCACCTCCACTGTCCTCAGCCGTGTCAGTAAGAGCTGACACCAGGACCGTGAGAACTGAGTGTCTCAGAAAACCGAGTTTCAAGTATTTTCCTGTCTTTCTTGAGGTTTTGTTCATTTCTTGGTCACTCTTGTCCCAGTGGGTTCCAAACCCCTTCACATCAGGTTTTGTAGGAGCTGAGTGAAGCCCTCGTGCCTGGAGCCAAATTAATCCTGGAGCACGTTGCTAACTCTGAATTGCAGTTTGGAACCTCTGCTGGATTGTGCTTAATGAAATTTGTAATGTGTTTAACAGTGCTTGGCCAGAACTTCATTGTATCCAAATAAATAAGTGCTGTCCTATACAGTAATAAGTTTAGTTAAAAACAGTGCAGTAAATATGGACGTTACCATTAATTGCTTTTCTCCTCTGCACTTTAAAAGTACACTTTAAAAGTAAAAATGTTTTGCTGGTTGATGCCTGTCCTTTGCTTTGCCATTTTGAGGGTGACCCTGGTCTGGTTTGACACTCGAGCTGCTTAGATTTTACTCTGGAGTAAAATCAACTTTTATAGGCAATATTGTTTTAGAGTTTTGCCTTTTATTTGAGCTGAGCTGGGCTGCCTTTCCTGAGGCGGCCGCCTGATGCACAGTGAAACCACCAAGCCATTGTAAAGAAGGTGAGCCTTGCCAGGAATACATCTACCAGCGTCAGCTAGAGCAGAGCTGATGGCACTTCAGTTAATACAATTTCTTAATTAGTGCATTCAAAATGAATTGCTGCTGGACCCTGCCTTAGTTTTCTTCTCTGTGTCCCAGTTTACTGTATTGATGCGTTTTCACATCTAAAAATATCCGGGCTGTTTCCATGATACACTACACTTCAGTCTGCACAGAAAATGAGTGCCTGTTTGACAAAGGAATATCTGCATTGTATCCCCCAGCACAGGGAGCCTCTGGTACCTTCACTGGATATTTGTGACTGAGAAGGGGATTTGGTGGGAGAGGTTCTCACCTCGTGGCAAACCACAGTCTGGGAAAAACAGGTTATGAGGGAAGTTGTGCCTGTGACATCCAGCTTGACTCCAGCTTACAGGGTTCGTCCCCCTGGGACAGGCTTGCCGCTGTTCTGCACTCTCCTCTTTGTGCTCCCTTATTGCCATTCCGCGTGGGTGCCTCACCGGAACAGGCAAGTCAGAAAATACTCAAAAGGAAAATATATTCTTGAAGAACAATATAAATTTTTAAGGGTTTGGAGAGTTTCCTAATGGCTTTTGTACAGTGCAGCTTGAGCTCTGGCAGGAGAGGTGGGGTATTTGTCCTCTCCCTTGGGCAGCACGCGGAGGTGATCGGCTCACACACAGTTTGCAGTCTCCAGGACGAAATGCTTCTCTTGGGTGTCATGTAGCAGGTCAATAATAAATAGGCTGTTGCTCCTCAGATGAGCTGATTTTGAAACCCAGCTCCCCTGCAGCCTGTTCGCAGTAAGTCCCATCTGGAGACTTGTGAAGTTGGAGGGAGAGGAGGTCTGGTGAGGTCTCCTCCTCTCAAACAGAGCGGGGTTCGTGGCCCCAGTGTGTGGGCAAAGTGGTTGTGCAGAGCTAAAGAGGCAGTGTTGACAGGTGGCGAGGAGAATGTGGGCTTTTTTGGTTTACTGCTTTTTTATTTAATTTAAAATGCTGTACCCCCATTACCCCAGGAATGTGGTAAGCCTGGGAGAGCACATGCTGAATTCCCCCACCTGCTGAATTTCAGCCTTGGGTCTGGTGTGCCTGGCATGTGGTCCCTGAAACTCTCCCTGCACTGTCCCTTGCAACAAATCAAGTTGAGTTTAGTGGAATTAATTTGAGTCTGCTCCAGGATAGCTGGCAGAATAATTTGGTCTAAAATAGCATCATTATTACCACCTGTAGTACAGCTTATTGGATGCAGTGCTTAATTTTAAGAGTTTAATATGGAGACGAGTAGGAAAGGGTTTTCCTGTCCCAAAAACTCATTGTGATTTTCACCCCTCTCCCAATATACTTCTTTGATTAGACTCTTATAGGGCTTTTCTGGGAGCAGTGGGGAGCACTAGAGAGCGGCAGGAGGGTGAGACATCACCAAGCAGGGAAATGCAGGTGTGAGAGGCTTGGTCCAAGTCCGTACCCTGCCCCCATCCAGTGTTTAAGTCTATCTGTTATTGCTCAGACTTCACCATCCCACTTGAAATTACTGACTCACCCAGGATGCAACAATTATTTCCTAATAGAGAGTTCTAAAAACTGCAATCAGTCCTACTGAAAAAATGTAGCAAGTTGACATGTCTAATGGAGGTAAAAAAACCCCATCAGAAACTTTCTGCCATCTGTGATATTCCTACATAAAATGTATATTAGCTGCTTGTTTACTTCTGGTGTTTTGGGATTTATAATGAAAAGTGATGGCAGCACCTTGGCCCTTTATAAGCAGAGGCTGATTGTCAGCAATAGCAGCTTGATCCAGGATTTCAGGTACCTTTAGTGCTCCTTTCAGTTGTAATTTACGACCAGCATTCTTCTCTTGGTTCATGCAGGGCTGCAGATATAAAATACCAACTTAAATATTTATGTAGGTAGCACATCTTTGTGAATATTTCTTCGTGGTAAGGAAATGCTGTTTAAAGAGCAATACATTTCATTACAGTGGGAATGACTATGTGAAAGCTGTCAATGTTTTGAACAAAATCTGTGGATGCCATAAAGTGTTAGGATTACTCATTCGCCAGATCTGTGCTTTGGAAGGGAGCAAAATGTGTCAGTTAATGGTACTTCAGTAGTGACAAAGAATTTGTCTAGAAAATTGGCACATCAATTGAGAATATCTGGTTATTGAGCCTAAGCATTAGGGGTTCAGTGCTTCTTCAGTGCATGAATTAAAATCCAGCTAAGGGGACAGAACTTGTGCGTAAAGCTGAATAAGAACCAGACAACAACTTACCTTGCTATCATGTATAATGGGAGATCTGATGGTGCTCAACTTTCCTCACTTGCCAAATCTGACAATTACAATTGCAAGTGTCTTTGCAGAAGCTCTCATTTCATTCCTGCTGACTGACAGCTGCCCAGTGCATTTGCATGCATAAATCCATTTTGCAAGCAAGAACCTCAGATGAAAAAGAAACTTATTTCTGCAGAAAATTTTGGATCTGAAGCATGGCAAGGGTTGCGAGAATTGATTTGTATCTCTGCTCTCTTTGGCCCCTCTTACCATGAAAATAGGTAGCAAAAAGAGGGGAATACAGTTCAATAAAGCCTTGTGAAAAAAGTAAGAACAAAATTAATCTGGAAAATTCTCTTCCTACCATAGGTTTTAATAGCATTTTATTTTTAAAGACAGTGAATTACTACCTACTGATTGCATAATATTAAAGTTTAAGAATATATTAAAATTTAATGAAAATGTCTTAAATATCAAGCTGAAGAGCCAATGCTCTGTTTTTTTTTTTTTGTGTCTGATGAACCTACAGCTGAAATCTCTGCAAGTCCTTCCCTTGTCTTTAATAGATATCAGAGCAGGCTTTTAAAGGAGTAAGTCTATTTACTAAAGGTCAGACACATTTGTAATGAAAATTCCATTCATCAAGATGCATTCAGATTGTGAAAACAGCTTATTGCTTCAGAATGGATTTTCTTCCCTCTATGGATAAAACAAACACCCCTGAAAAGAAGGATGGATACATTTCTCATGGCACTCAAAGGTCAGCTCACAATATAACAGCCCTGAGGGCTTACTCAGCTGGATGAGGAAGCTGTGCTCTTGCCAAGTGCCAATAAACACAGAGGTATGTGGGCATTAATATCTGTTTGAAATAATCCATCAAAGCTGGTACTTATGGGTTTGATAGTAAAATGAACCTGTTGCTGAAGAACCTTGTAGAGAAAAGCTTACTGGTGGATTGTCTGCTTTGAGGGATTGAGGATGTCTGGCCTTGGCTCTCTTGGTGTCTGCAGGATCATATAATTTTTGTAGTTTCTCCTCAGAAATGGATTTGCTGAGTTTTTAGAAAAGTTTCTTTCATTTTCCACTCCCTCCCCCCAGCCCCCGAAAAAATGCTGCTTGTCGTGTTTTGATTTAAATAAATAAAGAAAAAAATTTAAAAATCAAAGCTCCTGGACAACTGTTGGGGCCTGTCTGAGTTCAAGGGGCATCTGGATGATGCTCTTACCCATGTGGTTTAGTTCTGGATCGTCCTGTGAGCAGCAGGGAGCTGGACATGATGATCCTTACAGGCCCCTTCTGACCTGAGCTGTTCTGTGATTCTAACTCCCAGAATAGTTCAGCAAAACCCTGAAATCCCTCAAAGGACTTGCAGATTGGGCTTTTTTCTTTTCCTTTGAAATTTTCTTTACTGCCTCACTCCTCACAGACCCTTTGCAAGCTCTCTCACCAGCTAATGGAAATGGGATGGACTGTGGAAGATGTAGTCAAAGGAAGGAACATGGTATTTAGAGTAGAATTAATGAATTAAGGTCAAATTACAGCTACTCCATGCAGTAATGGTATCTCTAAATTAATTTATTTGATAGTCAAAATTATGGTGTAGCTAGTGCAGGTTAAACAGAAGAGTTCCAGTGGTGTAGCTCACGTAGCTGGAGAAAAGGAACCCAGTTTACACTTTCCTCACACTAAGCCATTTTTAAGGAAGGTGGGTTATTTCCAAGCTCTGCTGTCCTTCCCAGTCTCCCTGCCCCCTCTGCAGCTGCCAGGAATGCCCAGCCCTGCCCTGGCCTTTGCTACCAGAGCATCTCATCCATTATAATGCCTTCAGCCTTGTTCCTGCCACCGGTATGGCCCAGAGAGGTGGTGCTGTGGGCATTAAAGCCAAAGCCTGTCCCAGGAGGATCCTGCCTCTGCCTGCTGTGAGCTGGGTGAAGTCTGCGCTATTTTCATAAACATTTATTTTGTGTGTGGTTTGGAACACGCTTCCCTGCACGAGCAGCTGCCCCTTCTCCCTTCGGGTGCCTGTGCTGCACAGAGGAAGCGAGGGCTGGTGATGAGCAGAACAGTTTGAAGGCAAACACTCAGCTCGTGTCCCAGCCATGTCCCTGCCCTCCTGCTGGTGCCTCCACCGTGTCAGGGTCAGTCCCTGCGTGAGGGCGTGGGCAGGTGAGGTGGGATGTGCAGCTCCACAGAGCCTCGCGCCTCTTCCCCACGGGCATCCCGCACGGGAGAGCTGCTGCCTTGTGCCCCCAGGTAAACGATGCTCTGCGACAGAGCTGAGCCTGCCCATGCTGAGGGAGGAGGGGAGCTCGGGGAATCGGCCACTTCGAAGCTCTCCGAGATGGTGCCCACCAAAGGCGTTGGCGCTGGTGGTAACTGGAGCTATTTGTTTCGATGCATCTTGAAATGCACTCCTCCCCCTTGTAAAGAGAATATTCGTTATGCATTTTATAGTCTCAAGCATGGCCATCTGCTAATATAGTCAAGTAGACACAATAAAGGAGGTTTATATCTTTTTAGGTTCTGTTACTTCAGGTTCTATTTTTGATGCAGTAGGAGCCAGCACAGCTGAGCTGAAAGACTCTCAGGAACATGCCATGCATTTTATAGTGGATGTGACTCAAGAAAATTTGCTGAAGGACTGGAATTAAAGGTGGCACATAACAGAGAATTAGAAATTGCTGTTGGCCTGCCTTTAACCAGGGGTAGTTTAGAAGCTCTTTTTAATGTAAGAGACTCGAGACACTTTTATTCTGACTTTATGTAGCCTGTGAGGTGCAAGTCTGGATGTGAAATGCACTGAGATGTGGATGGTCAGTACCAGCACATCTTTCACCTGTACAGGTATGAAAAGCTTTTAATTGCTGTCTGGAAGAGGGTCTGTCATCTTCAATTTGTCTCCTGACACTTGGTAGACTTATACCTGCATTTAAAAAAAAAAAAATTAATAAAGCACACTCCTAATTTCGTGCGTAGATAAAACTTCAGCTGTCCAGAGATTCAGTTTCTTGCTTTTACTGTGGGATAATCCCTTGTCAAAGCTGGGAGCTGAAGGCTGGGAAGGACTCCCAGATAAATGAGCTGGGAGTGCTGCTCTTGCAAGTAACCACACTGCTTGTTCTGTGTTTGTCTAAGTTGCCTTTGAATATGAGGTGTTTTTCACTTTCCAGAGAACTTGCAGTGGAACTTACTCCACCTCAGCCCAGTGTGGGGCAGGTCAGTGGGAACGTGGCCCCTTCCTGAGCCCAGTGGTGCATTGGGGTCACTTGGGCTGGGCAAAGCAATGCAGTGATCCGTGTGCCTCCTTGGCTGCTGGGCCAGCCAGGAGGAGAGACTGCGTGGCTCTCAGTGGATTTTCTCCCATCTCTGTCTTTGCTGCCTAATGTCTTGTTTTGGTTTTGTTTCTTAAAAGGATTTTTATTTTATTTTAACCTCTCAACCTGCATGCCAGAATATGTTTAGTTTCTTGTTTTAAAGTCTCTCGCAAGATCTGATTCAGACTGACTTTGTGCAGTTCTCTTGTGTAACACTACACTTCTTGACCTCCTGTAAGACATCATTATCTTCAGCTGATTTTCTCCTTCCAACCCACAATATGCACTAAATTGTTTCTGAGACGCTTTTTCTTTTTAAAAGTGATTATTCAATAGGGAATTTGGAAGTGCTCTCTTAATCCTACGAAGTCATTAGGACTTGGGCCAACAACAATATCTAGGAGCTGAACTTTCTAGATTGTCTGGGGAAAAGTTGAGGAGGATGAGCGAAAATTCACCTGCTGAGAGCTGTAACTTCAGAGTGCAATTTTCATTCATTTTTTATCTTTGCTCTAAATTGTCACAATTCAAAATCTCTTGCTACCTTGACACCTCTCCAATATGTTTGCCTGTTTTACAGACGCTATTCCACCTTCTTTTGTTGCTAATTTGGGTGGGTAACACCACCCAGACAGCCATTCCTAGGTTGATAACCTTGCACAGAACGTGTTGTTCCTGAGGTAAACTTCACCAGTGATGGCAGGTTTTGTTGTTCGTTTGTTTGCTTTTTTGTTTTTGCACCTTTCAACCTGCGTGCCAGAGGACTTCTAGTCACTTGTTTTACAGTCTCTGGCAAGGTGTCACTCGGTTTGGCTTTTTGCAATTCCCTCCTGCAGAGAAAGTGACTGTAGAGGGATGGTGCCCTCCTGCTTTGCTTGGTGGAAGCTGAGGATGAGGACTCCTGGCTCAGCGCGCTCTGGCGCCGTGAATTTCACATTAATTATATATGACTGGCTCTCCCTGCCATGTTTCTAATTAGCTGTGGTTTATGCCAAGCCTTTACATACCTTAATCTTTCTCTGCTACCTTTTGAGACTTGTCTGATAACCAAAACAGACGAGTTGGTGTATCGTGTGATATCTGCTTTACTGCACGCTTTGTTTTCATTTCCCTCATCCCCTGAAGAGTGCAGAAACAAACGGGGCTCTGAACGAGGAATGGCAAAGAAAGATGAGCACAGAAAATTGCCTTCTCCTTTCTGATGCTCTTTCAGAAGTTCTGCATGCTTGGGACAGGTCCTCATTTACCCCACTTTCTTGGTTTTCTTGTGATTTTCTACAAACAATTGGCTTGGGCTTTTTTTCTGAATTCTACACACACCTACATGCTAGATTTGTGCAATCCTCTAGTATTTATTTGTTGTTTTATCCTATGTTTTTCATCTTCATGCAGCTTTTGCTTTCAACTGTGTGGTCATAAAAATTTTCTCTAGTATTTGGTGTCTTATTCCACAGCAGTTACATGGTTAGATAGCAAGTGTTTAATTAGATTTTGGCTAGTTGGCTACATATCATGGTATTTGTGATACCAGTCTGGTCACAATTAATAAAAGGGAATATACCCCTGTAATTATATACTCTTGTTTAAATATCCATGATCTTGAGCAACAGCAACAAGTAGGTAAATAAGAGTATTAGAGCATTACCTCTGTAGGTGGAAGGATCTTCTTGGAATTATGCTGGATATTTTGGCATTGATAGCATAGCAGGTGATTCTGCAATGAAAATTTCATATTTTGTCTATTTGCTCTTTTTAGCTAATGCAGTTTACAGCCAGTGCAATAAATACTTGCAATTTACAACAAATGTTCAGGAGAAAATCTCTGCTAATAGAAACTGTTCCACCATCATGTGCTTCAGATATTTTTGATATCTCCTCACAAGGCAAGAACATTTACTGAAGTCACAGCACAAGCGAATGACCAGGGTGAAACCAAAATAGCACGAGTGCACTCAGATGATGCTGTAGCCCCCTCCAGTATCAGTAATTCCTTCAGATACCACCACGCACAGAAACAGCAGTTGGAAAAGCAACTGTTTTGGCATTGGAAGAATGATACTGTGCTGATAATCCGTGGAGACATCTCAGAATGGTTTCCTCTCTGTTCTCTCTCTCCCATCTCACTTGAAGGCATCCCAAAGCACCTTTAGGTGCAGTCATTGCTTTCTTGAGTAGCATTTATGTTTTGGAAAACTTGTAAAAATGTATGAGCCGTGCCAGCAGTATTGCTAAATGAAAGCACAATTATTGCAGCTTTTGTTCTGGTGAGAGACATGTGAAGATATGAATGAGAGTGGGCACTGATGGACAAGCACCTTGGATGCATTTGTGTCTGTATCCAAAGGGATCCTGTATCCAAACCTGTCTGACCTTGTGATTTCCATTTCCCCATTATCTGAGAAACTTCATCTGAGAGTTTTACAGGTGTGAGGAGAAGAGTTTTGGAGGGCAGATGAGAACAGGGCATCTTTAAAAGGTCTGATCTGAGATTTCGTGTGGAATAGGAAAAGTGTCTGTTCCAGGGGGCTCAATTGCTTTATTATCAAGAGCATGTGATTGGGGTAAGTATAGTCCTGGCAGCAGAGCTGACTGGAAAAGCACAGTTTCATTGAAGCCCAAGTTGTGGGGATTTCTTAATGAGTTTAACTATTTTGACATATTTTCCTGAGGGGAGAAAATTATCCAAACAGAACATACTAGCTTTGAAATAACATTAAATACTGGCTTGAAGAGTTCAGCCTACTTTCTATCCTGGAGATATGAGATAGCTCTGATTTCTGTTAAAACACATCTCTGAGAAGGAAAATGGGCCGCAAATTATTTTCCACAGATGATCAGTAAGGATTCATGGGGAAAGTGCACGATGCAGACAGAGGGGCTGTTAAGGGAAGATGGCTTTGCTGAGAGAGACACACAGGGATCACGAGGCTTTAGGAGAGATGAGGGTTAAAAGAGTAAAGAGAAAATTGAACAGGAAAGTGTATGCTGTGGTGGAAAAATAGAAGATAAAAAGTTGTGCTATGGTTTCTCTCATAGTGATACTCTTGATGTAACTCTTTTCCTGTCGGATGTGCACAGGGACAAGGCATAGATCTGTCATCCATCTTCAGAGCCCTGGCTCTGCTCTGCCATCCGTCCTTTTCAGATTTTGATGCAATAGCATTACTCTTACTGAAATGTAATTGCCATGTGTATCATGCATGTATTTCTATAAAAGCAAATGTTAAGTGCACACAGATAACTTTGTGCCTAATGGAAAAAAAAATAAAACCACCTTTGTGTGTCTAAAGTGAATTTAAACTGAAAACTGTGCTGGAATATTTCAGCTTCAAAAGGAAAATGTTGACCAGGTTGGGATTGTTTTTTTTTTTGAACTCCCATTTTTCTTTTTGTAAGTAGCAGCTCTGATACTCCAGAGAGCTGGGCTGCACTCTCATGTCTCCATCTTGCTTCATCACCTTTGCATGGATTCTCCGGGTCTTGTAAAGGAAGCAAAGGCACTTTGTGGCATGCTGAGCTCTTCCAGCCGAGGTCTCTGCCTCAGCTGCTTGAAACGTTCTCTCCGGCTGTCTGAAGATCATTCCCAGCCTTGAAATCCACCTGGGTATTTTCCTCCCACTCAGAGCTGTGCGTCCTCACATCCTCTGTTTCTGTCTCATTGTTTCAGATCTTCCTGGGGGAGTTCTCAGCCTCTTTCTGTGGATGTTTTTTCATTTTGTTTTGCATTAATAATACTGGAAGAGGTTGGAGGGGCAGGGGGGAAGGAAGCTTCAAGTCTGCTGGAGTTTTTCCAAATCGGTTCATCATCATTAATCTTCCAGTGTTATTTCCCTCCCTTAAAGCTTCTTGGTTCATTATTGCCATGAAAAAAAAGGGAACCCTTTGTTCAGTAACAAGGGAATTTGTGTCTGTCAAGGCAGCAGCTTTTTGCTCCAAATTCCATATCTAATTTTGCAGAAAAATACTGTCAGCAAATTGCTTGAGGTATTGCAGTGAAACACAGGGCTTATGTTACCAGCAAACATTCATGCTATTATGTAAATCTTTGCAGAGCTATATATCAGAAAAATAAACAAATAGAGTGACCAGAAAATATACCTGAAATCAGGATGCAATGGGCACCAAGAAGAGCTGGCTGGAAACACTGTAAAACAATTAGCCATCTGCTTAAATGACACTTCCATTTCATTATATGCAGAGAATTTAGCTTTATTCATTAATTACTGAAAAATAACTTTGAACAGGAGAATAATGCTTTCCCCGTACGCGAGATCTGTACGCAAATCACAAAATCCCAGCGGTTCAAAATGGAAATGTGTTTGTTGGCAACCTCAGCAGCTCTCCTCTGCCAGTGTGTGAGTACTCAGTGCCTGATTTTCTACATCTGGGCTTCCCAGCTCTGTTTGCTGGGGAGCCACCAGCAGTGGTGGATGCAGCAGCACTCACCGGGTACACGTGGCTCTCCAGGTGCCACCCACAGAGGCTGCTGCAGTGGCACCCTCAGTGGCACTCACAGTGAGCCCTGGGCTGCCTTGCTCTGGGATTCATTTAGCCAGGGCAGGGGCACAGGGACTCAAAGGTGTCTGGTTTCTACCTGGAGGCCAGTAAGTGCAAAATACTATTTTTGGTTGCACTGCTCTTCCGAAACTCACATTTTCTCCAGCTTCTGGAAAATAATTCTGTGACCATCTCTCTGTTCTAAGCGTTGTTACATTTATCAAAATTGGCTTTATACTTAGAAACTGGGTTGTTGTGTTCTAGCATTTTGAACTGTTTGTCTTCAAGTCCTTTGGAGTATTGCACAGATCCCTGGAAAGACCTGGATCTAGAAAAATGAGTAAAAATCGCCAAACATCTCTTCTGTACCACGAAAGCTCAAAAAAAGTATAGTTTGTGTTCCACTTGGGTTCTTCTCCAATTATTTCTTACTGGATGGGGCCCAAAGAGCCTAATGTCCTGAGGACTTCACAAATCCAGTAAAATACTCACTCAGCCCAGCCCACGTGCTACCAACTGCCTCCCCCAGACATATGGTGATGTTTTTTGCCTATCACTATATAAGGTTGGAGCAGGGCAGGAATGCTTCCCCCTCCTGCTCAACGGAATAAGCGTGATAGTTTTTCTAAATTAAAACAAAACAACTTATCCTCGGGAGCGTGACTAATGCGATGTAACCCAAGTGACTTATAAGATATGCCAGGGGAGCAGAGGCTTCTTTGGCTCCACTGGGCTGTGCAGCTGCTGCCTGTGACCTTCACTTCTGTCTCTGTGGCTCGGACACTTCTGAAAACTCCCATCAAAGGTCGATGTCTCCGAGCACACGATCAGACGTGACCCTGTAAGTTGGAGACTGGACATCACAACTCCTCTTGAAAAATCAGTGTTGAGTTTTCAGTACACGTTGCTGTTGCCTGGGGTGGAACTCTCTTATCTTCTCCAGCAGTCATGACATCCCTCCAACAGCTGCCAGTCACACTGGGTGGCAGAACCAGAGAGATGGCAAGGGTGGTGCTTGCAGTACAATTTTTGAGTTGTTTTTCTCCTTACAAAGACACTTCTTTGCTCTGGTCTTACCTCCAGTAATCTCATATGCTTCAAAAATGCTCTATATAGAGATTGTCACTGCAGCCATTTAAGACCTCTGGCTCCTGGAAATTAAAAGGACAATTGCAATAATTCAGCTGCATCATCGGCAGAAAAATATTGTCTCAGGATTTGGCTGCTGCTGGGAGATGGTGTGGGGAGAGGCTGAAGGGCGGGGCAGAAAGGGCCCTGCTGCCTTGGGAAAGGCACTGTCCCTGCTGGTCTCTGCTGGAGCAGGGAGCTGTGGCCTTGCACAGGGACAGCACATCATCACCCTGCTGCAGGGAGACTTCTCCTTCATGGAAGCTGCCTCTCCAGGCACTGCCGAGTTCCTCCCGGTGGACTCACTTCCTCAATTTGGGAAAGCATAGCCATTCTGTGCCTTTGCAAAGCTCCCAACTTCTGTGTTGTTTAACCACTTCTGTCAATGATCTGACGAGTCCAAGCCATGTGGTTGCAGAGGATAGCTGGAACACAGGAGACTAATGAATAAATACAAATTGTAGGAAAAGGCTGAGCCTGCCTTCAGAGCTGCTGCTGCCCCCAAGAGTGAGTGGCACCATCCTCTGCAGGTTTTGTGAGTTGGCTCTGCTTCCTCAGCAGTATTTCAAATATTTGGGTTTTTTCAAGCTACTGGTCAGGCTTATTCTTGCAAGCTTTTGGGAACAAAATTGTTGAAGATGGACAGTGCTATGGTTAAGAGGATTTAGGACTGAAGATTTGCATTCTCCTTCGGCCAGGGTCTGACCTACAGAAGGTCATTTGATCTCCCTCTGCCTTGACCCACCTTTGTGAAAACCAGATAATGGCCCCTTTTCTTTTATATATGTGTGTATATTGTATATATATGATAAGGACATGGACTTAATGAGTGTAAATAGCCAGTAATGCAGAATAGAACTTTTGGTTGCTACTGTCCTCCAAATAAGTAACAGGAAGGCAATTCCTCTATAATCAGATTCCAAATCTAATTTTCATAAGAAAACATTTTGGGGTTCGGATCTATTTGTTGCATGCTAGTCATTGAGGATGATGCTGTTTTTTAGTTGTGCTGTCCTACTTGACTTTTGAAAACATTGCATTCACTGGGGGCTGAGTGGGAGGGGAGGAAGAGGAATTTAAAACTTTTGTACTTAACTGGTCATGTAAAAATCTCGTAGGTTTTACTCAAAACTCATCATTGGTTTTAATAGATCTGCTTAACAAGTGTTGGTCTGAAATGCGTTAGGGTAATTAATGCTAATTCTTACGTGGCCTTGACACTTCTGCAAAAATTCCTTCTAAAAGAAATAATCAAGGGATAAGTTATTATTTTAGCGTATATAATGATGCATTTCAGGAAATATCATGTTAGAAACTAGATAACTAAGTTGAGAGAATTTTTTTATTAGATTAAAGCACTTGTGAATGAAAGTTCCCAGATGTCTTTCTAACTAACCTTACAGAAATATGATATGACCAGAACCTACTCTCATATTCAGCCCACAGAGTAAAGATGTTTGAAAGAAAATATCTGCTTCCATTTCCTATCACTGATAAATATGGGCCAAATTAGGAAAGCATTGAATCATACACTTAGAGAAATGCTTAAGTGTTTTCATCAGGGCCTGAGTAGTGAATTAGAGCAACTCTCTTACCCTTGTTCAAACCACACTGATGTCAGTGGAAAGACCCTCATTAACCTCTGATGATTTTGCATTAGATCTGTGGGTAAAATTCTTGTTCCTTTGAAGTTAGTGGCGAAGTTTCCATTAACCTGTGCCTGGGACTTCATTCATTCTGCAGAAGGAATGTTCTCAGCATAAAACATATGATCATGTCCTGATAAATATAAAGAAAATTGATGCTATTCATTTAGGAATATCCAGCACTAGCAATTAGTAGGAAGTATGAATACAGGGAAAAAAACCTAATCTAATTATGTGAAAATCCTTGCTGTGTAATAAAATTGAAGTGGTTTCTGCATGTCTTACCACAAATGAGAGAGATCAGTATTCAGAAACAGGTTTGAATTTATTTTAATATGTATTGAAAATACTTTTTGCTTTCAAACTTCTTGGTAACCATTATAGTCTACCAGCCATGAAGCTTCATTTACCTCACAGGCTTTACTTGTTTCTCTGTCCCCAGTAATGTTTTGGAGACCTGTTCATATTTTGAAAGGTGTTATATTGAAACCTGGAAGTTCTGTTCATTCCATGCTTCTGAGTAATTTTATTTGAAAACCTGTGAAAAAGAAAAGGAGTCTGAGACATTGAGGACAGATAGAATTGGTCTTCAAAAGTTCAAGAAGAGTAATTGCATCAGTCTGGAAGAATATGATGAGGGCTAGAACACACAAATACAGACTGAAGGAACTGAGTGTGTTTAGCATAAAGAAGCCACAGTGAAATGATGAAATGGCACCCTGAGCTATCCTTTTCCTTCTGAGGTGAAAAAAACCAAATAAATACTGGTACAACAATAAAAAATGTATCAAGGGCTGAAAATACTACATAGTGAACAGAAAATCTTTCTAAAATGAGTCTAGAAAGTGGCTAAATTATGGGCGAGTTTGTTAAATTATACTATAGGGAAACCAAAGTATAAATATTCCAAATTTGTTTTAAACTGTATTCAACTTATTCCCTTAATGGAGAAAATGCTATTTCATCTCAGAAGTTGAATTAAAAAAGAAAAAAAAAAAAAAACCCATGACAAAAATAGCCAACCCTCAGAGATGAGCAGTTTCCACTATGAACAGTGAATCTAGAGGATGAGATTTTTTGAGAGCCTATAAAGCTTTGGTAATCCTAAACACAAAAATAAATGGAGCTTAGTATTCTGAAGGGCTTACAAGCAGTGTTTGCAGAGGAAGTCTGAGGGCAGCCTGCAGGGATCTCTGAGAGTGGGGTTTGAGGAGACTCGCAGCACTCCTCCTCACTCATGGGATGTTTATGGAAGAAGGTGGTGTCCATGCTGGGAGCAGGTCTGCTTCAGCCAGAGGGGCAAGTCCACATGGCAACAGGCGAGCATTTGTCTTCAAGAGAACACACGTGACAGAGCAGGCGATCACAGCAAGTCATGGCGAGCTTTGGCCCATTTTTACAGAGCCCGTTTCAAACAGGAGGCTGCACTTTGCAGGAGACTCACCAGCACTGCACCAAGCATCAGTGCAGTTGCTGAGCTGGAAGACCCAGTCACTGAATCACCCCCTGAGCTCTGGGGGCTGCCGTGTGTCCTAAGTTGATGCCGAATGTTTTAGGAATTGAGGGTACTCAACAACCCCCGAGATCATGGCAGGATGATCTCAGGTGAACTCGTTTTGGTGGAGTGGCTGCATGGCAAACTTCTGAGGCAGGGACTGTCGCTGCCAGCTCTGCACTTCCTAATAACTGCAGGTGGGAAACCTGCAGCCAGACAGGTGACATCACACGTGACATCACGTGTTGGAAAAAGTTGCTGTGAAATATTACACATTTTGTAGAGATGACGAGCATTATCTCCCTGCATGAACTGGAACTTTTTGTATGGAGAGATCTCCCTGTAACCCTTCCCCACGTAGCCAATAAACTCACATATAAAGTAATAAATAGAGGTCTTGAGAGAAAGCAAACAACTAAAACCAAACAGCCAATTAATCTGCAAGCACATTTCCCAGTTTAATGAAGTGTTCCTGAGTTCTTGAGTGCTGACAAGGATTCTTTGTTGGGAAGTGTGTTTTACTCCAAGGCATCCATTTGCAACAGAAACCTTGAATGGCAGCAATGCTAAAGAGCTTCTCAGGCACCACCTGGTTCAGTGGAATAGTGCTCACAGTAAGTTTTCTTGACCAGGCTACAGGAAATATATCTAGGCTGTGCTTCCCAGGGTTGCTTACAAACTGTCAAGTAGAACAACATAAAGAAATGCCAGAGAAAATGAAATTACCTTTGCTTCACATATTTGTTCTTCGCAAATCCACGTTGGCTATTACTCATCTTCACGTCAACTTCTGGTTTCCTACGGGTTTTATATCTCAGTATTTCCCTGCATACTGAAAGATGTATAAATCCCTAGGCCCTCTCTTGCTTATTTTCTAGCACTCTGCATTCTCACCTCTCTCAACTTCTGCTCGAAAAACTGTACTAGTTCCCTCAATACCCCTTTGATTTTTTTTCCCCTGAAAAACAGACATAAAAACTTCCAACCTAGCCAAGTATTTTCCAAACTCTTTTGATTTTTGTCGTAGTTGGTATGCTAATCTCTCCATGCCAGCATCAATTTTGTTATTCATCTGATCACAATTAACCTTTTTAGTAAGGACTGAGGCAGAAGAGAGAGTAAATGCTTTGGTCTGCTCAGCATCATTTATCGAGCCATCCTTTCCTGTTGAGTAGCAGACTGACTTTCTTTGACCTTCCCTTGCCTACCAATATAGCCCGTTGGCTCATTTCATTTTGTATCTTGTTAGCTGTGCCTTTGTTTGTTGTTTTCCTTTTTGTTTTTTCTCTTTACACGCTGCAGCAGTTCTTGGACACAGTCCTAGAAATTAGATGAGTAAATTGTATGTTTTCTGATGCCTCTTGAAAGGACTCAGTCTTTGCAGAACTCTAGAAACCCTCCAGCTGCAGCTTTACCCATGGTCTGCTGTAAAATCTTATGCATTAACATTTAGAAGGAATAATAATCAGAGGATCAAGTGGTATTTGATAACTCTTCTGTGGAATGTTTGCTGTAATTGTTAGGGTACTACAACTGAAACTTTCTAGGCCACTAAAGAATGTATCCTCTCCTGGATGTCTAAGCAGTATTTACAATTCAAGAGAGATGCTTATTATATCTGAATATATATGAGGCTTATCTAAAAGAATATTCTATCTTGTAGAGGTGTTTTGTGGTTTTTTGGTTTTGTTTGTTTTGCTGACAGATTTCACTGACTCGGAGAATTTTGAATACATTGACATTTTAGCCCAATTTTTATCCTTTCTTTATCCTTCCATTAATGCCGTGCTTGAAAAAGCTTCTTTAATTTTTGTCTGTCACCATTATTTTGTTTTTGTAATGAGCATTGTAAAGCCACAAAGCTACTATGTTATTACAACAGAAATAATTGATATTGTGTATGTGTAAACACTAAAAATTCTCTTCCTAACACTGGCACCATCTTGATGATCTGGTTATTGGCAGCTCTGGAACCAAACACTGTATGACTGAATAGCACAAAGTCTCTATGTCCCCATGGGCTGATGAAAGTTAAAGATAATACAATTTCTGTGTTTAGCTGCCTGTGATATGAGGGGTTTGGAACTTTTTGCTGCATGATCAGTTGCGGTTGTAAGATGAGTGCACCATTTATGTAGCCACTTAAAGTGGTATTAGGAGTTAGTGCCCAAATCCTACTGAAACTCATCTGATACTCCTCGGTGGTAATGTAAACCTCTTCCTCCTAAGCAGAAATATTGATAAGGGTATAATGAAATAATATTTACCTGAGTCTGAGGTTTTGAAGACTTGGAAAAGTGCTGTGGGAGCAGCCAGTATCCATGGAGTCAAGCATGCTAAATTGCAATATAGGAGTGTCTGTGAAGAATTTGGGGAAGAGCCAGTGCTGTTTGCTGAGAATGTGGGTGTGTGGCACTAGTGATACAACCCTCTTTACAGGAGCATGCACACCTGCACAGGTCTGGGGCAGGCTCTCCTCCAGCACCTGCATGGTTTGGACTGGAGTATTTAACCCCTGCCTCCCAAAACCAACCAAACCCAACATAAACCCAACAACAGCAAAAACACCCCAAAACAAAAAAAAATCCCAACCCAAACCAAAAAACAAAACAAAAAAGCCCCTCCAAATAAAAACCAACCAACCAACCAAAAACCCCCCAACAAACAAAAAGAAAAGGAAAGAAAAATAAGGTGGAAAAAGGAGAAAAAAGAGCCTAGGACTGAATCCAGCAGAAATAATCACCTCCATAAAAATGAGAGCCCCCGGGTACTTTTCTGACTGCTGTTGAAAGGATGATGGCTTTGGGTAATAAAAACCATAGTGCCCTTTCCCCCCTCCTGTTGCCACCCCACTGCTGACATTTAATGCATGAACAGGACCTGTGCCGTGGTGAAATATCACTCCTGTCACTGCGGCAAGTGACACGAGCGGCTCTGGGGGACAGCGGGCTGCGAAAGCACCAGGCAGGAGGAGTCATCCTTCCCAGCTGATGAAAGATAACTTAAAAGGGGATGCATAATTGCTGAAAGAGGCTTCTCAGAGACCAGAGGTGGAAAGAGTGACAAAGAAAGAGCTCGTGTTGAAAGGTGCATGGAGTGACGTGCGCGGCCCCACGTGACAGCGCGGCTCTTTCATGGCTCTCACGCATCCCTCCGCTCGGGTAGAGTTCCTGTAGCTGGAATCAGGCCCCTCTCCACTCATCAAAAGCTCTGTGCTGATTTTAATAGGCAAGATGAAACAGAAGACAGCTCAGTATGGGTTTAGGTTGAGTCATGGTTATTGAATTTGTCCAAGGTACAAAGGTGCTGTTTGCAGCAAAATGAAATAAGTGATAAAAAAAAATCCACGAAGAACAAAGGGATCAGAGAGTAGTATTTGTCACACTCTCAGTCTTCTGCTTGGTATATGAGAGGAAGAAAGGGTAAGGAACATGCTGCAAACTTGCAACAGTGAAGTGCCTGAAAAGATAAAAAAGTTTAATGAAAGTGAGAATTGTTTTTACTCAACTCTACAAAAGTTTGGGTGGGTGTGGATAGTTGGGTGGAACTGGAAAAGGAAAGGAAGGAAAGGAAAAATGAGGGACAATGGAGAACCCTTCAGAGCCCCCATGTGGAAACCCTACAGATGTACTTGCTGTGTTTCCCTGGATGCAGTGCCTGGGTCTGTCCTTGTTCTGTGAGTGCCCATGTAATGCTGAGCTTGGAGCTGTGCTTCCAGACACAAGCCTCCTGCCCACCTTCTTGTGTAAACCTCTGAACCTCTACTTTTTGATTTGCAAAGAAACATGGTTGTGTGAGTACTTAAGCATCTGAGGTTTGGTCTGTCTCTTTTGGCTCTTAAAGACAGGAATAGTTTTCTTTATCTGTCACGGGCTCCTGTGATAAATAAGTGATAGGCAGATAGGTGCTGTAGTAACGGGAGAAGGGTAAGTAGGTGCTTCCATGGTGAGGTTGTTGTGATGGGTTGAGGACATAAGTGCAGCAGGACTTGTAGGTAGAAATGTCTTGTAGGGAATATTCTGCGTAGTTACTTTATGTGAGTACTCCAGGTTTCTGTGCACAGACTGCCCTTAATTTGGCCCTTCTATAGGTTATTTAATCTTTTATGAAGAATTTACGTCAGAAGAAAATGACAATATTGGAACAAATTGGGACGGAAATCAAATGAGAGGTACTTGCAGAGGAACCCTTTGCCCTCTCTTCTTTAAATGGGTATGTAATCAACCTCTGCTGAACTTGACCACTCAATTTCCCAGCCGTGGCTTCTTTTCCAGAAGAAAGCAGCCATAGGTATAAGACTCTTGGGCAGATGTGTGCCTTTGCTTTGTGTCCGTATGAGTGTAGCATCTCTAGAGTGACCCACCAGGCTGCTGTCATCCCTGTGTGCCAGTGTTGCAATTCTGCAGTACTGGCTTTCGTCTCAGCTGCTGTCTGGAGCTGGTAGAAATGAATAAACCTAATCAGGAAGGAGCAGGAGAAGGAAAATCCAGCTGCAGGAAGAAAAACTTTTTTCTCCCTTTGTCTCTCATCTCCCACGTGCAGCGCCACTGTCCCTCATTAACGCTCAGGCTGCCCCAGTGCCGCGTTGCTCCCCAACGCCGTTGCCAAAGCTACGGAATCAGATGCTCTGGCTGTGAATGAAAGAGAACAGCCTCTACTTTCCTCAGAATTTACAGTGGGCTTGGTTCCATGGTCCAGGCACCACAGCTGAATCCTGATTGGATCAGTTCTTTCTGACTCTGTCGATTCTGATTTATTTCCCCTCTCCAAAATTGCCCACCAGCATTTGTGGTCATCAGGGATGGGTTTATTCCTCGTCCCACGGTTCTGTAAATACCATGTCCTGAGGAGGGTTGTTTTTGAGGGAGGAAGCTCACAGAGGAGATAGCAGTGATAACCTTTAGGAATTGCTCTGGACTGTGCAGAAACTGCATTAACTTGACAGATCTGCTCTTGACAGTGAGGACACTCATTCATTTGTCGTGGTGCTCCCCTACTTCTGTATTTCCATGTTATCCCCAGAGGCTGCTGAGTATTTCTGGTTCAGCACAGTCCTCCAGCACTTGTGCCCAGACACATTTGCACCAAAGCAGTTGCAGAGGGTTTTCTGTTGTTGTTTTGGTGCAAGTTGTATGTATTTAATTTCAGGGGAAAGCTTTGATATTCAGATTGAACTAATGCAATTTTTACTGATAGAAATTAACGGCTAATCACTCATCTTCCAAAATAACTATCTGTATCTTGGACTGCATTAGAGTAGCAGGGAAATAAAACTAGTCCTGTTGTTAGAGCACCTTTTTTGTCAGTAAATCAGCAGTAACTGGATTTCTGTCTGGTCTATTATTTTTATTCCAATATTATAGATCTGAAGTTCTCTGTTCTTACTCCAGGGAAGCAAATAACAATTCTGCTATGCCGTAACTTTTAGTTAAGTCTTTTCCTACTGAGCCATCACACTGTTGCTCTCTGGTTAAACGTGCTTAGTGAGACATTTGCCATGGGCATTTTTCAAGTTGTCATCACTTAATGCAAAACAAAGCTTGAAAAAAACAAGGCAATGTAGTTCTGCTCTTTTGCACAATTTCCATTTTTATGTCCTGACCCTTGTAAAAGAGCAGACTTGGGTTACATTTTCTGTCTGTGTTGCTGCACCATCACTGTGCTCCTGTGGTGGCCAAGAAGAGACTGATATTCCCATCTTTGTCAGCCTTACAATGGTAGTAGAGGGAGTGAATAAAAAAAACCTTGAGAAGCATTTTGAGTAAAATTTCATCTACCAATATTGGTTTCCTTGCTAAATATAGGATCTGGGTTATTTGGAAATAGATTTTGCCAGACAAAAAGAGGGGAAAAGTCTAAATGTTTTCTTTTGGTATTTCAAAATGCTAAGTTTATTTCTGTCTAGGTAAACAAGTGATTAGAGTTTCAAGGATTTAGCTGTAAAAGAAATGTCTCCAATGAAATTAGTTTGAGAATGGTGGAAGCACTGAAATAATTATAAATTTCTGTAACTGAAGATGAAACAACTGGTTTTTTATCTTGGGTTTGCTCTGGCAAGTTTTTATGAGGGTATTATAAAGGGAATTTGTCCACGACCCTTCAGAGATTTAATTTGCCTTGATGGTCTCAACTAGACATTAGTTCTTTGAATGAACGAAGTTTCTAAGCGACTTGAGTATGAACAACTTCAGTCTCCATTGGGTCTTCCAAGAAGTGTTTGGGGATTTTTTTTGTGTGTTAGGACAGTATAGTACAAAAAAAGAGAAAAGATTCCCATCAGCCTCTCAGCCAGAGTAGATTCATGAGTTAACAGCTCTCTCTGGAATCTTGGGCTTTTCTTACTTCCCAATAATTAAATTTTCTGCGTTCAAGTCAGATTTCAGGCTGTGTCTCGGATGATGAGAATCTACAAATACATTCCACTTACAAAAACTTCCTAAAAATCCTCAGTGTAAATAAGAGATGTATTTGAAATTCATATTATGACCTAAAATTCCTCTTTGTTGACTCTCAGCATTTTTGCTGGCATTCTGTTACTTTGTTCAAGTAGGGAACACAAGCCTGCACAAGGAGGCCAATGACCTCTCTTCAGCATAAGGACACCTGAGTACTTGGCTGCTGTGCTGGGGTCTGAATTTGCTCTTCCAGTTACCATTTGAAGATGGGCCACGTGACACTCACTCAAAAACCGTGACAGACACAAAATTCCTTTTCTTCTACCTATTAGCAGTGCCTTTCTAGCAGAAATTTCTTACAGAATTAAGATTTAATTATTCTTGCAAAATGCAATGTAGTACATTCGTTTTTATCATAGGAGGTATTATCACACTGTAAATAATTGAAGAAACCATAAATTAGAGTTGACGATCTAAATGAAGGAAGCACATTTTCTGATGATTTTTTTCTATGGGTTTCCTTGCCGAATTCTGCAAATTAGCAAGTAATTTGTAATGCTTATCCTGAACATTATGTGAATTAGTGAGAGTCCATTGTAATTAGATTTTTAAAAAACCAATTAGCAAGTGAGAATGGTCTCATCGTTTATTTAGAATTACTCAGAAAAAAAAGGAGCATAATTTTATTTGTACTGTATTTTTTTAAGATTTTAATGCTTTCATTTCCTTCTAATAAAAGAACAATCATGAGTGCACAGAGAAGAGGGATGATAAAATCTGAAGTTACCTCCTTTCCTGCTAGATACGTGGGCTCCTTCTATTTTCAAAGGTTTCTGAATCAGACCCAATGTGATAAATGCAGTGTTCTATAGGGCAGGGAATTAATTCTGTTTTCTGCAGATGCAGTCTAATGCCTTCACTTTGAGATCATTCTTTTTCTACATGTCTTTGCACACACCAAGCTAGAATATTTTTAATTTCCATTTTAATGGAAATGGAACTTCTTTCTCACTTCTTTTTCATTTAATAGTAAATGAATTGCAATAGAAACGGGATTTTATGAGTTTTCAGCCCTGTCCATAGAAATCTCTAGTTTTCTTCTATTTTTCTATGAAGAGTCTTATGATAAGAGCCTTGTTTTCCTTTGCTGTTTCCTCATGATGTCAAAGTGAAAAGGATTTGGCTGCTGTATATTGATGAATTGCTATAGGACGTTGGATGAGGTACTTGGCAGAGATTCATGGAACAGCTGAGATGTTGACTTCTTGGCTACTGCAGGAATAATATGGACACTACGGCAGTGTGCACAGCAGGGCTGCAGTCATCAGCACCAAGAAAAAGTATTTTCTCTCAGTTCAGAACAGGGGGGTCAGCGCTTTCCTTCTGTCACATCGCCGTGCACCAGCACGCCGGGCGATAATTGGAATCTGTGGGTGATGAAGGACTGGTGATCCTTGGTGTGAAAGATGAGACCTGTGTTTGAGGTTCAGAGCAGTGAAGCTTTTCACGTGGTGCCTCTGTTTGCACTGGAAGGCCAAGACCAGCTGAGGGATCCAGTTTTTCCTTTACGAGCCCCTCTGCGGATGAAAGTTTTGGCTACATTGCAACATGAAAGCTTCTTTTTTTCCTTTCCAGTCTGACCTTCTTTCCCAAGATCCATCATGAGATGAAGTCCTAGGGATTTTCCGTGTATTATTCAGCTGCAGAAGTATTCTCTTTTTCTCCTTTAAGCAAGGTATTTTGTTTCTTTTCCTATTTATCCTGTGCAAAAGAAATGTTTTGTAGTTTAGTTGTAGTTGTGTGGTCTGTGTGTGTCCTCTTCTTCACTGCTTTTGGGTTCTTCTCCTCTTGGTTTTTATACCATCTTCAACAAAGCAGTGGAAGAGCTCAGAACTGAGATGCTCAGTAATTTACAAGCAGTTTAGTTTATTGATGGGAGCAAGCCTAGAAAAACTCAGTTAATAACCAAAGCAAAGTAAGTGTTTCTTTGAGTAGATGTCAGCAGGAGCAGAGAGAGCCTGGCTGTTGCTGGAAGCACTCAGGGCTTCCCTGGACCAAGTTCAGCCCCTGCCCAGAGCTCTGTGGCTGTGAAGCACAACTGCTGAAAGCAGTGATTTCAGTGGTGGGATTCAGGCAGTGTAACTGACCTGCAAATTCTGACTATAAAAATCTAGAAATAAAAGGCAGAAAGTTGTGGTAAAGCTTTTGTTCCCCAGTCAGAGTGTCTGTAAAAATAGGCATTGACAACAGAGGAAATCACAGGGGGCTGCACAGAACTGTGGAACAGGGCAGATGCATATAAAAAAAATTAACCTGTGCTAGAGCAAATTGAAGCATGACTGCTGCAGCATTTATCATGTTTCATTACAAGCTGACTTACTGACAGCTTATTTGCTTGAGATTCCTCTGATGCTGAGGCTTAACTGGCTGCCTCTGAACACCTCACACATTTTTAAAAGTTTTAATAGTTTGCTTGGTTGTTGTCTTTTTTTAACAACCGAACTTTCCTTATGGGTTACACAGATACTACTTTTCTTTTTCCGCTATACTTCAAAGTGCTCATCAAGAATTCTAAGTAGTTTTGGTGGTGGAAGAGAAGTTTGCTGAGTACAGCAGCCATGATAATACCTGAAATTCTTGCTCATGTTTGGGAGGGAAGAA
The DNA here is from genome assembly GCA_013397755.1 of Cnemophilus loriae. NCBI lineage: Eukaryota > Metazoa > Chordata > Aves > Passeriformes > Corvidae > Cnemophilus > Cnemophilus loriae. Next base: position 2,995,122 of record VZTF01004912.1, on the reverse strand, counting down.
CAGGTGGGCTTGAAGGTAGATAATTATGTGACATATACAGTATCTGGCAGAAAATTCCAGTAATTTTCTGCTCTGATATACACTTATGAATAGATATATCTTCTGCTTAACCAGCTGTGGACCACTTCTTGTTCTGCATAGAGGTAACATATAAGAGGAGGGAAAAAAAGGAACAAATTTTCCATAAAGTAATATTTATGTCCTCGCATTTTCCAGAATAGAAGCTTCAGTAGGTAGTTTAAATTGAATGGCAGGTACTTAAAAGGCTTCTTTCTGAAATACGAGTTTTAAAAATCTTTAAAAAGCAATGCATGAAAATTTTAAAGACAGGAAAAGAGTTTCAGTTCTGTATCTGAGCTCCAAATTACTGCTGTGTTTCTTCTGATTCTTAGAAGGAGAAAAATCAATCCACCTCTTAAAAACATCAGTAGGATGTGTGTGTCCCCTGGTACCTCTATGCAAACCAAGAGATTTCACATTACATTAATTTGCATGGTTTGCAAATATTTCTGAAGTAGTTCTCTTGGTCAGATTTCCCATTATTGAGTAAGGAGATCTTTTCAGGGCCCTTAAGAAATGTATTATTGAGAAAAATACCTTAAATTTTTTGCTTAGCAGGTGAAGGAAACTATAGAGAGAATATGGATGCAATGTAAATATCAGCTGGGTATATATGGGTAGGAATTTGTGTGAGAGAACAGGACTTCCCCATGTTTACTGCTCTCAAAAAGAGATTTATGTGTCTCATGTCACATTGATAATAGTGGCAGCCTCTTCCTTCCTCTCAGCAGGAACAGCTATCAAAGATGAAAGTATCTTTGTAGGCCAGCATGAACTGATTTCCTCAGTCCTGTGCATGATAATTTTTTAATTAGGCAATTCCTCGTGGTGGTGAGGAGATTTCAATTACCCATTTTTTAAAAGCGTTCTCACTTTCTCTAATTACATTACTTTAATTTCTTAGTGAAGGAATAAATCTCAACAGACAGGAATTCATTCACCTGGATTTCTGGGTGCTAAAAAGATGGTAGAAAATCCAGAAAGTAATATGCAGTGGATGAAATATTAACGACTACTCTGTTTCTTATGCAAGTTATTTGTGATTAGGAAAATGGGTGATGCAGAGTGTGATGTGTGGAATTTATTGCTTTTTAGAAGACTAAAAGATGAGACATTTCTTATAACTGAAAATACCATAATGCCTGTTCCTTAGACCATCATCAGTTGTCAGTTCCAACCTCGAAGAACCAAATTATTTCCTGATCAGTGGAATCAAATCTAATATGGAAGAAGTAAAAATGTTTACCTGAAGATCCTCCCATCAGTTTTTTACTAACATTTCACAGAAGTTACATGGGGGTTAATAAGGCACTAGGAGATGCTACAGATGTCACAACGTGTCACACATGCATTCAAGTGCTTGGACCATTATAGATGTTGTAGAGGACTATAAGTGAACGAAAATGTTTAAACTGCTTTTGTTACAGTTTATATGTAAATTATAGACATATGAAAGTGCTTGGACTCTGTAGTGACTTTCTCACAAATCTATGAAACACGTTTTATACACTAAGTAGAATTTTAACTGCTCCTCTTCTAGTTCTGTCGAATGAAGAATTTCAGTTGTTTCTGCTTTCTGATATCTGTAGCAGCTTAATTACTCTTTTGAAACCCGTGAGCGTTTCAGAGCAGATGAAATTAAAAGCACAAATTCTTATCCCAGTGGTTAGTGGGCCTTTTAGTAGTGAAGAAACTGCCCACTGATGAGAAAAATCTCATCAAGCAGATTCAGAAACAATTGAGTCAGGCTCAGCTATTCTTCACAAAAGGAAAAACCCTGGAGATATTCAGATAATTATTAGCTCGTGGTTTTCCAAAGAGCCAGGATCTCACTCACGCTGGCCATAACTAGCATCTAATTATTATTTTCTTCTTTTTTATTTATACTTTCAGTTGTCATAATTCTTGCTGAAAGATATGAAATATAGTTTGTCCTTTTCAGAAGTTCTAATAGGGAGAGTGGGGACCTGGTAACAGGATACCCAAACTAAAGCCAGTTGGAAATGTTTAATGGAACAGTTTTTCCACTACAAAATACAGCTTGAAGGGTGGCAATCAGGATTAAATATTAATTAGAACATGTTGACATTTGAGCAAGAAACCTGATAAGAAAAAGCCAGAATAAATATAAATCAATTTTTTATTTTCTTGATTTCATGCATTTCTATGCCAATTTATATTTTAAATAATATAATATATACTTTGAACCTTTCATAACAGTATTGTTATTTTATAAAGTTTTGTCACTTTTGAAATATTTATAGTTGGTAACAAATTATTTTATCAGAATTCTCTTTCTGAAGGTAAATTAAAATTTTGATTTTATATTCCAAATCAAAATAAAACCAGATTTTGAAATGGCAGCTTTTCCTGCAGAAAGAAAATTTGTCTTTTTAACCAGACGTACATTTGTCTTAATATAGTTTCAGTATCACAAAGATTTTCACTGCATTTGACTGACGTTAATTGGAGGGGACAGGTGGTGGTGGCAGTGGGGAGGAAATCTCTCCAGCATTGTGTAGAATTGATAACAGGATATGCAGGACCAGAGCTGGTAAAAAATGCATAAATATCACTTATGCAAGAAATTGATTAGTTGAGATTAACAAAAAAAAGAAAGAAAGAAAAATCTGCAGTATAAATGTAAACTAACAGCAGTAAGAAAGATGCTTTTCTGTTGTCTTCGTGAAGAATCCCTAGAAGTTAACTCCTGTCCCCCTGTACTGGTGAGGTCACACCTCGAGTGCTGTGTCCAGTTGCGGGTCCCTCAGGTCAGGAAAGGTGAACCTCACCTTCACAGAGGTGTTGGAGCAAGTCCAGAGAAGGGCAGCAAAGCTGGTGAAGGGTCTGGAGGGTAAATCCTGTGAGGAACAGCTGAGGCAGCTGGGGGTGTTTTTACTTTCAGGATCCACTGGTTTTGCCAAAGGAGAATGTGATCTACTGAGTTGTCAGGCTTGTAAACCAATGGGGTTGATTCAACAGAAACCAAGAAGATACTGATAAAAAGCGATGGTAATTAACTTTCAAAAGTTAATATTTATTACCAGAAATCAGATCATGTCATTGTTGGTGTTTAAGTCTCATAAAGCCAGGTGCAACTGAAAATTTTCAAAATACTGAGAATTTTTTCCATGCTATAAATATTTGTTTCTAGACAACTTGAAAAACAAATAGAGAAGAGAACTATGTAAAGTTATCTGAGGAACCGAAACAAAAGTGCAGTGGCCTAGAAATAGAGAACGGTTGTTTGATGCCCCATGGCTTGGAAAACAGCTGCTTTCTAAACGTGAGACTCTGCTTTCCTTCTCTTAATCACTTCCTTTCCTCCGGGCACTTGCTCAAAGTGAATCAGCTCGAGGATTAATACTTCTGCACAAGGCTTTTGACAAAGTGTGTGATGTCAGACTCTATGAGCTTGAGCATTGCTGAGAAAGGCATTTTGCAGAGGAGCAATACTGCACCTTGGAGCACCTGTGTGAGCCACAGAAATACCTCAGACCCTTTGACAAACAGCTCTGAGAACAGAAGTGATGTCTCTGCCTGAAATACTGGAGAGGAGGGCAAAGAGAAAGGGTAAAACCAGTTTCCAGCAGTGGGTTCTCAGTCTTCTGAGCTTCTCCCACTTCAGCAATGCCGCTGAGATTGGATTTGGTGTGTCTGTGGTTTCCAGCAAGAATAACAAAGTTGAATAGCCGCTTGCTGGTGGTGATCTGGAGTGATTTGGGTTTGCTGGGGCCAGTTCTCAGTTGTGATGTGTCTAGGTGGAGCAGATGAAGCAGTTTAAAAGACTCTGAGCCTACATCTTGTCCCTGTTGGCTCTTTTGGGGTGAGACACGGCTAAACCCCGTGGTGAAAGTGGTCTGTAGCAGCCTGGCTGTAGTGAGGAGAGACTTTCCATTCCCCAGGGATCCCTGCTGAAAAGGGCTGCCCTGCAGCAAGCCCACGGTCAGATCCCTTAATTTATTTGACTTTTGTTTGGCAGCTGGGTCAGGTTGAGGGCTCAGGTGCAGGCAAGGCAGGATGGAGCCTGGTGCAGTGCCCTGCTGCAGTTATTTATCACCCCTGCACAGAACCTGCAGCACTGAAACAACATTATTACTGTCTAATCTAGGGACTGTGTGGTTAGAATGCTTCCTTTTTCTGCACTGCAAATGAGAAGCTGATAGGAAAAAGAGAATGGTGCGGTGGGCTTTCCAGAGCAGAATTGACAGGCTGCTGTTCCTGCAGGGGTACATCTCCCAGTGGCAGCTTCCTAGTGCAAATGGAAGAGAGGATGATCCATCAGTGACTCACTGAACGCTTTTCACTTCACCATAGCAAATGATTAAAAAAAAAAGAGAGAGAGAGAAAAGAAATAATACAATTTCCACATCCTTATAAATGCAGTAGGAGCCTGTGATTAGAAACAAGCAGCTTAGCATGTGATGGGTAAGAGCACGGCAGCAATAGCAGCAGGTTAGATGTCATTGTTGTTATTGAACGGAGCACCAGGGTGACCACACTTTACAAGAGCTTTATTAGTTCACTCTAGTAAAAATGAATCACACCTCTCTCCCTCAGCTCCTCGTCTTTTTCCCTCAAAAGACTGATAGGAAAAAGGATGATTAAAAACCTCCAACACAAAAAAAGTTCGACTTTACACGTCAGTGCTGTGTACAGATGGATGATTCACCAGAATCCATCTCGGTGTTTTTAAGCTGCTTTTTTGTTTGAAGTGTTAGCATGTCAGACTTTATAGAGATTCCAGGTTTGAGCCTCCGCTACTACCTGCTTTTATCAGGTAAAATGTTATGTGGTGGCACCAGGAGGGACTCCTGCTGAAAAGTGCTCCCCTTTGCTAGTTTGATGGAAAAATAAAGAGAAATCTATGTGGAGTCTCCATTTCTGTGCTCTGAGGGATTATTTCCATGGAGGTTTATACTGGGCACTTAAATGGCATCTAGAGGTGCTTTTCAATATCAGATACCATCCTTTGCAGCATTGGAGGGGGTGAACTAGACAATTTTCCAACTGAATCAATTTCGTGACTTTCCAGTTTCTGTTAAGCAGCTTTTAACTTTTGTTACCATTACAGTCTTGGGAGTTACAAGCAGCAGAAGGCTCAGCTATACACCTCTCACCAGGCAAGAGCCTTCATGCCAGGGACTGCAGGGGCTGAAAGCCATTATTTAGGAACCTATATCATAAAAGTACTTGCAGATGTAAAAAAGGATGGGGCACCAACCTGCAAGCAGCAAAGAAAAATTGAGTTTATACTCCTGTCATATGTGCATATAAACTGAGTTTATCATTGTTGCAACTTGCAACAAAACTGTGCTAGTCAATGTTCAGCTGCAGCAGCGCCACTTGCCAAAGCAAAGCCATCCTGTCTGCGACAGGAACATGTCTGTAGTGCCTGGCATCTGACAATCCTGAAGCATTTTGCAGTACAAATGTTAATTAAGTTTTACAACAGCTTTGTAAGGTAGGTAAATGCCATCAACAGACATTTCAGCTAAGGCACAGGGCTCCCTCTCCTGTGTAAGGGTATCAGGGTGTGAGACAGGGCAGGTTGGGTGGGTAGCCCAATGTGTGGAGCCAGATTTGTGCTTAGGAGAATAAGTCTTCAATTGGTGCATGACCTTTTGTGCTTGAAAATTGAGACCCGCATCACAGCTGGGACCTCTGCTATGGTTACAGCAGGAAAACTCAACATGGTAATAGAAATGTTCCACAGACCGGAGTAGCACAGTGGTCTGTCTGCCAGGGAATTATTTTGGATTTCCCCCCAAACGAGACTATAATTCAGCTTTTGATATGCATCACATCTCCTCTTGTTCCCATGAAGCCCCTACTTGTTCCAGAAGCGTGACCCTGTGCCTGGGCTGTGGCACTGCGTTGTGTGGGCTGGCTCTGCACAGCTCTCCAAGAGTGGCCACGTGCCCTCTGCTCAGGTGCGAGCCTTCATTTCATCCACACAGGCTGCTGAATTGTTAGCAGCCTGTGTGCAGTCTGTCAGCCCTTCGTGTTCTCCCTTCAGTGCTCTCAGTTTCCTGGCAGGAGGAGAAAATGCCCCTGGCTTGTAGCTGGAACCCTTTGCTGTCACATGTCCTTGCCAGAACCTCTCATCCGAAGGGTGAGTGCTGTGTCCGACAGCCCACCCCTGAGCTGTAGTCTGACATCCAAGGCTTGTGCTGAGTGTTATTCAGACCCATCTGAGTCTTATGCGTAAACACTGCAGAATTTCATGGCAAAAGGGTGGGAGGCAGGAGGAGGAGGAAGCAGACAAAGTGCCCAGTGCCCTACTTAGCAAATGCCTATGGCCTGGCCCGCTGCGTTGCCTTGTCAGACTCTGCATGCTGTAGAACTGATTAAACAAAAACCCAACGTGTTAGGGCCAGAAATTGCCCGGTTCAATGTTAACATTGTGTAAACACTCTCCAACTGACTAAATTCTAGCAGATCTAGAAGTTGCCAGGAGCATTTTCATGCTTTCCCTCTCTGCTGAAGCTAAGCCTGCAGCTCCAGCTCCCTGGGTCTCCCTGGGACTCATTAGCATGGCACTGCCATCGCTGCTGGCGAAGGCAGCCACCGGGGACGGTGTCACACGTGCAGAGAGTGGCAACCTTCACACAGGAGCAAAACAGTGAAGCAAAACTGTGGTGGAGGGGAAGGATTATGCTTAATAATATGCAAATCAATGTAGCATCTCACAAAGATTTGATTTGTGTTTCGAGGCAGCTGCTAAAAATGTTGTTTTAACCCCTCTTGGGAGAGTAAATATATCCACTAGACACAGACTAGATGGAGAGTGATTACATTTTCTAATAACTTTAATTTTACAAGGTAGAACATTTGAAAGCTGACATGTCTTTCATCCTTGGACCGAGTGTGTTGGGGAGATGCCCATGTAAGGGTAATTGCATCAGTGTTAATGCAGCACAACCCTGCCAACCGCACAAAGAAATGCCCTGCAGATTTGTCGGGACGTGAGGAAGTTTTGCTATACATAATGAAATGTGAAATATCATTTTCGATGCACAAAGGACGTGCTTTCTCCTTGCTTTTTATTGTTTCATCATAGGCAGCCCAGTGCTCAGTGGTGCTACCTGGGCTCAGTCATTGCGTCTTCGGGCTGCGCATCCGCCTCGCTGCATCGAGTGCTTACGTACTGACTCAGGAAAGTCAGCGAAGCCTACGCGTATTCCCATTTATGAGGGCAAATGATTTGGGTCCTTTGCCTTCCTGTAACCAGTTCCACACGTTGATAAGCTTGTGTAACTCGGGTGGCTTTTTATTGCCTGTGCCTTGCAGGAAACAGCACTAGAATTAATGCAGTTGTTTCCACATGACACAGCTGTAAGGAAGAGCAGTATTACAGCCCAGTGACGGAGAGAAGCAGAGAGGTGCCTCTGGAGGCAGAGACCTACACAAGGGCTGAGGCCTTGGAGCCAGGAAATGAATAAATGAGGAGCACACTGCTGTGCTAGCACTCGGGGAAGGCTTGTTTGTTTCCTGCTCTGCTAAGTTATTGTTCAGGAGATAGAAAATTGGTATTTCTGTGGCTTGGATCCATTTAGATTTGTTTTCCTGTATTCAAATCATCTGCCTCCAGCTGCTTTCTTGGGCTGAGTTTGACAGAGATGCACGAATTGTCTTATGGCTCATCATCTTCTAAAGAAGATCTGTAATTCTCCTCCCTTTAGTTTTTGTTTGGGGGATGTTTGGTAGCAATGTCACTGTAAAGGGCCAGGATTCCCTGCTCTGCACACACAAAACCAAAAGGCAAAGGGCTCAGGGAGTCTCCAGGCTCTACTTTGTTTAGAGACACGTTGTTGATTGCAAGTACAAAGGTATTGATGGGCTTCATTGTACCTTGGTCCTACCCTTGACAAAATTTTCTTAACAGTTAAAATGAAGCCCTGTTGAATCGGAAAAGGGCTGTCCAAAGGCTGTGCCATATTCAGGCAACCTTTACGTCAGGCAGCCAGGAGCCCATTTCACTTCAGCCATGCAGGCCTTGTCTCCTCCTCAGCCACCTGCGGGGCAGGGAGTGGTTGTGCCGAGCTGCAGGATTTGTGCTGCTCTTGGGCTGACACTTGGTGCCTTCAGAATGTCTCCATCACAGGAGGGAGGAAGGAAGGGAGGGAAGGAGATTCTATCACCCTGAAACAATCTACTATTTCCCTGGTGTTTGCTCAAACATTTAATTATTCTCCGTGCTACATGTTTTGCGTGTCACTGTTTTGAATGTACCGTCTCATCAGATGAAGGAACCAACAACTATTCCCCTTCTGCCTCTCCTTCTCTGAGGTCTCCATACATTGCAAACCAGGCAGCTCTTGGTCTCTGTTTTGGGCTCTAAGTCTTACAAAACCAGGCATGTTCTTTTATCCTCTGGTTTGCACCATTGCTGGTTTTCAAAGTTATCTTTTAAAATTGAGGTACTGGGAGATTATAGAATATTCATCACCAGTCTCACAAGTGCTGCAAATGGAAGTATATTTACCTCCCTATTTGCCACTTACTTGTTCATACATCTAAGGATCATTTTCTAGGTTGCAATCTCTTATTCCGTAGCTGTGCCTAAGTACACTTCTTGTTCCTAGATACACAACCACAAATCTGGCTTTAAATGAACCTGGTGAATATGAATGGATTTCACTGAGGTATCAAGGTTTATTAAAAATTAAAAAGATCTCATCTAACTCTGCTCCAGCTCCTCTGTGCAGACTCTTCTTAACTGGCTTAAAATGTTTATTCCTAGAACTTTAACATTCTCTGTAGTTACTCAAGGATTGGAAAACAATTAATTTTCCTACTGCCCTTTTCATATATGGAATAGAAATATGTTTTGAACATTTTACCTCTTCTGCATTTTATCGGAAACTTTGCTGGCTGTGTAGCTGCTGTGCTGCTGAAGTTCCCTTACGCTGTGTAAATTCTGTCCTCAGCCAGGCCTGAGATGACTTTTTCCTCTGTCATTTTTAGTTTTCCTAATAAATATTTCATCTTTTATAATATTGTTTACAGCAATTCCTATTGATTTCCTCCTTCTCAGTAATTTTGTATTGGCTTTTTGTTCCTAATTGCCTCCTTTACTTTTCTTCAAATGAGAATTTGCTTTTAGACAAACTTGTTTGGTTTTTTTTTCTAATTGTGGTATTGTGTCTCTTGTCCATCTCATGATTTTTCCTCTGGAACTCCCCAGTCTCATCCTGTCTAATTTTTCAGTCAGTTTTGGGGCATTTTATGTTCTTTAGTTTTTGGGCAACAATTCTTTTGAGCTCTCAGTTATAAAATTGTGTATGTCACATTTACCCTTCTTCTTTCTCTTTTGTCCTCATTTTTTAGTATCTTTTCTTGGTCACTTTTTGCATAATATGACAATAAACTGCAATATCCAGATCAGCAACAGTCTTACCTATGTATATGTTTGAATAGCACTTGGAAAATCATGTCCTATGTTTTTGTGGTCCACAATCTTTGGACTGTTTTCTGTTCTATCCTTTTCTCAGTTAGTGCAGGGAAGTCGGACTCCAAGGAAGTTTGTAGCCAGTTTGTTGTTTTCATTTCACCCTGAAGAAGTACCCACTCAGGTTCTTCAGGCCATAACTGTGTTTCTTTTCTATATACATCACTTGGAATAACAAAAGCTATTCCTCCTTGTACAAACCTTGCTTGCATCCTTACTTTCCTACAGCTACACTGTTGGAAAATAGGATTTGGTTATAATCCTTTTTAGCCGACTGCACTAAACAAGGTTTCCTGATAGTAGGGATATACTTTGGCAATGGTAATTTTATAATTGGAAGAGACTATCCCAGGGATAAAACCTCTTGTCTGAGGGGCTGAGTTGTGAGACCTGCTACTGTGAGATGCTGAGCGTTGGCATGAAACCAACGTTTGCTCATAGACCTGTACCCAAAGCCACTGCTGCACCAACAGCTATGAAATAATGTGCTCCTTTGTGGCAGAGATTTTGGATAATATCTGTCAGCCCAAGCTGCCAGCATGATCTTGTTCTTGTTGCATGGCTGTCCAGTGAGCTATGCAGCAAGCTCTAAAGCTAGGCACTCACTGCTGTGCAAGAACATGGCAGTTTGAGTTTGCATTCCTGAGCAGGGCCTTACTGAGTCACCTTGCCTTGTCATAGCTGAATCACTGACACTTAGTTGACGGAAATTTCTTCTTACACAACAGATGTCAGGCTTTGCACAGAGGTCTGGTGAGTGATCCTGGACTCCAGGACTAACTGGGAAGGTTCTTCAAGTCAAACCAATCTACATGGAGACAACCTTTCCTCCCCCATACTGCATCCAGCCATGCCCCCTAAAGGATGCTTTAGCGGCTGAGCGTGGTCACACTGAACACCACAATCATAATTTCCTGCAGCAGTCTCTCCAGAAATATCTTTCTTGAAGAAATTCTCTGGGATTTGAGAGGGCATCATGATTTTTCATGTGACAGAGGACATCTGGTAGCTCCCAAGATATGAGTGAGGTCATTGTGCTGTGTTGCACAAGTTATACACCTACCTAGAGGAGATCCTGAAGCACAAGCAGTCTGTATCTGAGAGGCTGACAACAGCCAGCTCAGGCTTACAGAGCATTCACAATATGGTTTTCAATGCCTGGGAGAGCTCTTACTTTCACAGAAAATTTCTTGGAGACCCAGACTTGAAGAGTGTCCCTGATAAAGGTCTGCTGCCCCTGAGCTTCTCCTCTCCCCATTTCCTATCCCACAGCTGTAGCTGGAAAGGTAGAACCTGGCCCTAATTGTCCATGGTGATGTTGTGTTCTATTTGGCATTTGTGCAATATCTCTCCCTGATTTTTTCCCTCTCTCAAAACACGAGTCCCTAGATATCTAAACACGTCCTACCAAGAGCACTCAGTGAGCACAGAGCAGATTGACTGCAAGCCCTTCTGACACTGAATTCAGCTGACAATCAGCTCCTAATGCCAGCAGCTATTCCTGTTTTGTATCCTCTTCCTTCAATCTGATGCCGACAAGGTCAAGTTTAGAAACTTCTAACAAATGTTACTTTCTCATTAACAGACAGACTGTTGGTTGGCAGCTTCTGTTTTGTGTGTGCCAGTTGCCATTTTAATCGGCTCTGTTCTGCAAGCTTTGTGTTTAAAGAGCTGGTGATGCCAGAGCGGTGAGCGACGTAAGCACCAGCGGGTCCCTCTGCACATGTTCAGGTCTTCATGATTTTTGTAGGAATTTGTATTTGAATCCCTTTTTCCAGGTGACCCTGATTGTTCTCTGCTCTTTGTGAAAGAAGGGATGAGGTGGCAGAGCAGGGGATATCAGGAAAGGGAGGAAGGGAAGGCTAGCTGGCTGGCTGGAGAGCATCAGGTTGCAACTGCTCCACAGAACCATGTTGTTACAGTGAAACTTCTGTGTGGAGGAGTCCTGGTTTCGGATTCTGTAATTCCCATTTTCCTATACTGCACCTTCATTATCCTCCACTAATCCACCATAAGGGCCACTGAAGTTTGCAAGGGACTCCAGCTTAGCTGAGTACCTTAAAGCTGTGCATCCTGCAAAGTACGGAAAAGAAACTTCCTGGTGTATTGGTGTTGGATGCTAGGCTGAAGTAAGAGCTCTGCTTTATTGTGACCTGATGGATGTCTCTTCTCACCTAATGATCACAGTCATCTCTAACCTAGTGCAGCAGGCTTGGCTTTGGATATGAACCCATAGCAATTATATAAGTGAAGAAATCAAATGTATATGTAAAAGATATATAACAGGGTGCTTTAGAATTGTGAAGGTGTATATGGAGACCCATTTTAGGTATTTGGGAATATTTGCACTGCTGTCATAGAATCATAGAATCATTGTGGTTGGAAAAGATCTCTAAGATCATTGACTCCAAGTGTTGGTAGCCTTTGGTTTGGCTTCCTAATGATTTGTCTTTGTTACTGAAAGTTATCTAGAGGCTGTTTTCCCATAAGCAGTTCAGGGCTGTTGGGTTGTGGATGCTCTGCTGGGATGATGGTCCAGGAAGTGAACACCTGTTGGTGATGCAGGAAGGTGGGTGAGATTGGTCTTTCAGTCGTGATGAGGGGCAGTCTGGGCTGTTTAAGGAGGAGTGAGGGTGGAATGACTTTCCACAGACTGGACAGAACATGTCCAGAACATCGTTCTTATCCAATATGCTTTGGAATTGAATCCCACCATCAGCTGCAATGAAATGGTCTCTCATTAACGCTAATCGCACTTGCCTCTTACTTTCATATTAGATAATGAACGTAGTTAACTAGTAGAAAGCCTGTTCTCCCTTTTTCTGCTGTGACAGCATTAGGCTGTTGTGATTTATACTCTTCATATAGGTAGTAATATGATTATTCAGTTAATCTATTATTCATTTCACTCATGATCTATTCTTTTCACATTCTTAATCTGTGAGTCAATTTCTCTCTCTGCTATTTTAATAGAGTAGCATTTTAAATTGTGAGAACACCACATTAAACATGTATAAGATTTAATCTAATTTAAAATGCTTTCTTCTAGCAGGATATGCTTAATAAGCATAAAACTAATAATGTTCAAAATGCTATGGCATATTAACATGGCACATTGTGAGGGATGCATTTTTCAAATAAAGCTAAGCACTAATTGATGAATATCTACACCACTTTCTTACTCCTTATCCTGAAGCTGTGTGATTGACGTGGAAAAAGATCTTTCGACAGAACAGCATTGCTTACAAGCTGCCTTGAAGTTTACAAATATTTTTTCTTGCTGTCTAATGTGATATCATTAAAGTAACACAATATCAGTGATATCTCACTAGTATTAATGTTATATGGACACTGAAATACTTGGGAATCATTGATCTGCCCTTGACTTAGTGTTGGATGTATGTGCATGTATGACCCACTGGATGAGATGGATTTTATGTTTCCTCTCTGCATCTTTCTGCAGAGATCATGAGTCTGTTCCAGCCTGCAGTAGCAGAGCCTGGCTCTTGTGTTCTATGCTTGCAGTTTTAGAGACTTTTGTAAGAGTTTAATAATCTGGGCAATAATTACTTTTGCTTAAAATTTATTTTACAGAAAAATGAAGTTTTGGGTTGAATGTAGACTTGTTTGAAGCAAATTCAGCCATCTACCTGCTTCTCTGCCTGAAAACTGAGAAATTTTGTTTTATGTTAAATATTTTTGTTTCCTGCTTTGAAATCACACCTCCTTATAGAAGTTAGGTAAATGCACTCTTGCGAAAATACAAAACCTGCAAAAAAACCATTTTAGTATCAATTGAGCAGATACTTATTCTAAGTAAAATAGAATCGTCTATTTTGTTTATTTATTTCACTGTTTTCATTACCCCATTTCATGCTCCGTTTTTGCCCGTGTAAAGATAGAGAAAACAGCAAACCCCTGATGCTACAGAAAAATGATGGTCAAACTCAGGGTTTATTTTGTCTGCACTGGCTCACAGGAACCTGTTTTTCCTTTCTGGGCCAAGCACAGCAGAGGGCAGGGAGGCAGCAGAGCCTGGGCCCACACTATGACACTGGATTTCGGCCAGGAGCCCCCACCGTGCAGATTTGAAAGCCTCTTCAGCTCCGCTGATTTAGACAGAGCCAGTGGAAGCTACATTGTAACACCCAATGGGAAAACTCATATAATTAAGCACGTCTTTATGTCTCTGCAGTTCCTGAATCTGCTTTGTAAATCTCCTGTTTGTCATCATTGTATCAGTTTAATTATAGATTTTCAGCAGAGGCTGACATGCAACAGGAGGGCAAATTGTGCATTCGGTTTCCAGGATTGCTCATTCCCAGCAGGTAACTCCAGGCACATATGGTGGAATTAGCCATTTGCTCATGCTGCCGACCTTCTCCGTGTGCAGGATCCCGGCGGCTGCGAGCCACTGCACTCCCACACTGTCACAAGGGTGAGTCTGAAGTGATGCAAAAGGAGACTTGGACAGGCAGATGATGATTGAGACAGCTCGCTGCAAGCTCTGCCTCTAATGATGTAGAGAAATGACTAATGCTGCAAGTTCCAGAATACAAACTCTAGAGATATCAGGAGTGCTAAAAAAAAAATACTTTCTGACAAAGAGGTCAGGAGGATATTGGTTTTGAGCATGGCTGGGATTCAGCAGTGTTTTTCCCTAAGCATGTTTAAGTTCTTGTAAGGTCAGAGCTTTCCTGAATACTTCTATTTGTTATTTGTGTCTTGCTAGTTGTTATGTACTGCAGTTGTAGTACAGGATCTGTTGTGCTGGTGGTGTTTTAACACGAGAGAAAAATTAGAGTATACTTGAGGAATGTATTAGGAGTGTACTTAACCCTACGTTATCTCTCTCCTGGAACTTGCATGAAGTAAACTTTTGTGGGAAAATAACTTTTCTGAGCATACAAAGACAATATTTGAGTGCGTATTTATGGCATTTTTTTAAAAATGAGGAGGTAGAACTCCCCTTCGTAATTCTTTGTCCCAGGAGACACAGAAACTGAGTTACAGAGGTTTGAGAAACCCAGACTGTGGTGCTGGGAATTTAGTGATGCTTCCTGGTGTGCTGGAGAGACCGATGGGAAAACTGGTCATTCTTGCAGACATACAAAGTTAAAGAAATCACCACTTTCAAACTGGAAAGGAGTTTTTCCCATGTATTCCCCAAGTGCTGTTAGGTGCTGCAGATCCTAATGCTGCCCACCCCACTCTTTCTCTAACCCTGCAGTCCCAGTGAATTTAGGAAAAAAACCAGTGGGTAGATGATTCAGCTTTCTGCGTCTGCAGGTGAAATGGCATAACTTGATGTTAGTCCTTCTGCCTCCAGGACTATGATTCTATTTGCAATTACATCTGCACTCTACAGCACTGGAAAACAAGGTCAGTAGCAGATCTCCTCTGCTCTGTGCTCTTTGGAACGTGCCCCAAAACCCACCCAGAAACTCCCAGCAGTGAAAAACGCTGTTATAGCATTGCTTGGTTTTACAAGATACTGTCCCATGGGTGACACCCTCCAGACAATTAAGAGTTGGCTTTGGTACATAAAGCTCTTCCTGTTTAGGATCCTGGATGCCTGGGCACCGACTCATCTCAAGTTGACAGTTGGCGTCAATGGCTGTTTGAGAAACTTAGGCCTTGGGTACACAAAGATGCAGCACTTTTGTTTTTCACGTCTACTTCTCCTCACATCTATCCATCTTAGCACTGATGTTATTTCTGGCCTTCATTGTTTTGTTTCTGCTTTCAGCAAATAATATAAGAGAAAGGTCTGTGACAATTTTAGGAAGCTTTATAGAAGGAGGTTATTGATGGTTGCTACTTCTTCCATGGGCACTTGGAGAAATCCTTGAAATGATGTTTGCTGGCTTTGTGAAACGAATTATTACTATGGTAACAGCTGCTGAAATGTTACAGGAAAGTTTAGCTCTACTTTTCCTTTTTTTTTGTTTTTATGCTGACATGAAATCTTGTAGCCTTATTGCCAAGATGGTGGCATATTTGTTATGCAGCTTGAAAAAAGGGAAAGGAGCAAGCTTGTCAAAATCTTTGTATCCAGGATCTGAGCAGCAGCAGAAATAAACACTCTCCTACCTAAATAAACTAAGAAATGGGGAAGAAGGATCTATGCACATTGACTGAAAGAATCTTACTTTAAATGCTAGTGATTTTTTAAATTAAAGTATTATTTCATACTGGATTGATATCCCAATTCTACAGTTCTAGCTGTGCTTGAGCTACAAAACAAATTGTCTTTACAGTAGAATTTTCATCTTTTTCCCAGCAGGGCCAAATCTGCTGTTTGGTCTGTGGGTAAGCAGTAGAGAAAGAAGAGCTGAATGCTCTGCCTGCATACCCTGCGGCTGATTTGACATGAAAAGTCACATCCTCCTTGCTAGAATAAATGGCTCTAAATTATCAAAAGTGTAAATGTCTGTACAACCACACAAGACACAAGAAAGTAAGCTCTGGGCCTCTGAGTGTAGAAGTCTCAGTTTAGTTATCACAGTGGACAATGTGATACAGTTCCACACATGAAGTGTGGAAGGTCAAAACAAAAGTTAATAAAAGTTTATTGCAGCCTTTCTTAAGGGGGAAGAAAGGGTTTCCTCATTCAGTTCTGGCACGTAAATGATGAGGACATTGAAGAGTCACCAGTGGTCGACAGTGGAGGTGGACACAAAGATGTAAATGGGCAGGAAATACAGCTTTTTTGTCCTCAGCATCCAGATATATTGTCCATCATGGATAGACATCCCCAGCCCTGGCCACTCATCCTGTTGTAGGGGTGAAAGGTCCTTGCCAAGCCAGTTCATTTATCTGCTGTGCAGTAGAGTCTGCACTTGCGTACATCCTCTGGACTCAGGAAAATTCAGCACCAACTCAGTTATCAAAGTAGCTTGAGAAATATAGAGCTGTTTTTCCATGTGAGATTGGAGAAGCTTTGTAATGAAAAAATGTACCCACTGTGCTGGATACACTGCAAGCTCTGCACAGCGGTTTTCACTGCTCATTCTGAAAGAGAAGTCGAATCCAAGTCAAGGGCAGGATCTCTTTTTAGCACAGAGATTGCTGATGCTGGTGCTCATGACTAAGAGAAGGTGCCAGTCTCTTAGGTTTTCTCCAGGACACTTGAATTACTATATATTGTGTTGCAGGAAACAAACTCATGCATCTGAACAAGGTGGAACATCACAGTCTCTGGGTTTTAAAACTCAGAGGTGGGGCCAGTCCAAAAGTTGCAGGTGATACCAACCCAGGAGCCTTTGTCTAGGTGTTACCAGCCTTGGAGTCCCGCAGCTTGGGACCACATGAAACCCTTTCAGTGCATCTCTGGGCTGTGTATCACTTGCACAGCTGCTGTGGCAGTGTAAAACCTGCCATGTGTAGTGTAGTGACAGTTCAACTTCTTTGTTTTCCTTATTTTTTACTAGTATTTTTGGATTAGGACAATGTCAGGAAGACGTTATTGAAGACACAACAATCTCATGAGAACTCAGGGCAGCTCTAACTGCAGTCAGTGTGAGCACAGTCCTGCTCCTTAACCGTGGACATGGGGAAAACCCTGCAAAAGCACGTGGTTTAAAGATCTAAACCCGGATTTGAGATAGAGATTTATCATGGCAATGGGGAGAGAGGCAAACTGGAGTGTCCTCCTGGAATGTCTCCTGGAGTGTTTGGGCAAGCTGATGCACAACTTCACGTCTTGTGAGGCTCAGCCTTGGTTCAGGGGCCTGACCCTGATAAGTTAAAAGTTATTGAGGTGTTTCATCATTTCACTTCTGTCTGAAATTCCAGCCAGACTTTCTGTATATGCAAGTACCAGACAGGTAGCTGCCTTCATCTCAAGGACTGACTTCTGCTCTGTCCTTTCTGAAATTCTGTCTTTAGTGTGCTTTTCAAAGTTAAACCTTTTGTGATGGTTAAGGTGATGGGCTTTGTCCTGAGCCACAATCACTTTGAAATATTTGATTGTATATGACACCTATCAGACTTTGGGATATTACTGGCAGCTTTACTCCATTATTTGGGATCTCAGTCCTTCTGCAGCAGCACAGCACTTCAA
Source organism: Cnemophilus loriae (assembly GCA_013397755.1). NCBI lineage: Eukaryota > Metazoa > Chordata > Aves > Passeriformes > Corvidae > Cnemophilus > Cnemophilus loriae. The sequence continues at coordinate 2,977,543 of VZTF01004912.1, read as the reverse complement.
GTAATTTTGCTTTGTGCAGCAAAGGCTGCTCAGGGCTGTCTGGCTACTGCTAATTTAAGCAATGGATTGAGGAACTTTGTGCATGGACAATGAAAAGCTACAAGTGGATCAGACAGTGGGAGGAAAAGTGGGTTTGTGTTTGCAAACACCCACTCAGCCCCAAAGTACTGGCACCAGAGAAGTTTTTTGGGAAATCCTGAATCTTATCCTCTACGAATCTGTGGCAATTAGGAGCAACTCCACTGAACTGAATAGGATTATTCATGTAAATAGAGATGAGATCATAGTTATGCTCCTGTGCAACCAGTCTTAGCAGGGAGTGGTTCCTGAACAAAACTAAAAGACTCAGGTTTGAATTCATTTTAACTATCCTTCCCATCACTCCTATGCCTTTAAATCCAAAATAAAATATTGCATGGAGTGCTTTCATAAATAATTTACTTTCTGCCTGACACCAGTCAGGGAGGCATAAAGCTTTCTGTGTGTGCATGCTGCTTCCAGAGCTCAGCAGTAACTAGATCTGAATTTAAAACAAAAAATCTGAAGATTTTTGTTTTTCTATGAGGATGGAAGAGGTTCAGGGAATTTGAAAGAGTCAATTCAGGCTCCACCACATCAAACACTCTCTGTGGTGTTTGAAAAAGCACTGTTCATTCATCCTGACCTCCCAGATGGGAGAGGGATGACGTGAGGAGAACTGGCCTTGTGGTTAAGGAACTGGGAGGAACTCCTGGGATTTTGGCTCAAGCCTCTGCTCTGCTCTAGGTGATGTTGGCCAGACACAATGCTCTCCCTATGCTGAGATTTCCAGGCTACTTCCAAACAAGCTGGGAAGCAGAATAGTTGCATTGATATGTTGTGTTCAGGCAAAGGTACCTGCTGCCCACTGGGGCTTAGCTATCACAACAGGTGTGTCTTGTTTTATCAAATGACCTTGCAAAATTTCTAAATTTCCACCTTTCAAAGGGAGAGTAATTACTGAGCAAGTTGTGGAGCTGGGAGCTGTTTTTCCAGAAGTCTTTCATGACCTTGGGCAAAGCACTTAGGCAGAAATTTAGTGAAGTATTAAAGCATTTCAGTCCTATTGAGGGCTTATCTCTGGTTCATTTCAGTGGGATTTAGGGTTCCACTTTCTGCTTAAGGATCTTTTTGTGATCCATAAAAATCTTGAAGTTTCTCTTTGGAAAAAAAGGGAATCAAAATATCTTGTCTCACAGGGGTGTTTTGAGAAGAAATTAAAGACTGTGAAAAAACCAAAAAAAGTGACTATGAGCCTATCTAGATGTGATAGAGAGAATGATCATGTATTCCCTAAAACAAATCCTGGAATACATGCCTGGCATGAGTGTTGTACAAGTGTTCCCATGCTGGCAAGAGCACCCGGCCCACAGTGCACAAAGCTCATTCTATAATTTACAGCAAATCTCTGGGAAAATATTTCTTTCACTTAAAAAACCCAAAAAACTCTGCCTGTGGCATGGCATCTGGAACATGCTTAGCAAGCAGCAGGAGCTCTTTATAATTCATCAAAAAGGCCACACAGATAATGAGACAAGGTTCCTCGCTGTAGCTAAATATTTCTTCCCAATACTGCTTCAAAACAAAAAGTACCAAGGCAGTGGGCATGGGGAAGCCTTGCTCCAGCCCCAGGGTCTGGTGTGTCCCAGGCAGGAGCAGTGCCCAGAGCTGCACTTGTGTCTAGGGGCACCATTTGTCCCCCTGCTCCAGGGATGCTCCAGCGCAAAGCACCAAACCATAAACCTCTCCTGCCTGGCTCTGGCACAGAATTTGGGCTAAAGTGCCCAAGCTGAGGCTAAATGAGCTTCAAAAGGCTGTCAGAGCTGTCTTGGGAGCTCTGCTACTGCCCTCTGCCATCACCATGCTTTCAGCTGGGCTGGGGTGGGAGAGTTTTCTGGCTCCAGACAGACCCAGAAAATGTTGCTGGAAGAGAGGGCAAGCTGGGTTTGGGCTTGTTTTGTTTCTAGATGACACTGTGGACAGGGCTGGGCTGAGCCTGTTCGTGGCCCTGGGGAAAGAAAACATCTGTGGGAAGTGATTCTTTGGCTTGGCACCGTTTCAAGTGGGAATCAGTAAGGATTTCAAAGATGTTCCCCCTGATGTGCTAAAGCTTAGCTTAAAAAACCAGAGAGATGAAAGGGCAGCCTCCTCTGGTGCAGGATGAGGTGTGACAGGGAGAGCGGCTGCTGCTGCACTGAGCTGTAATGAGTTCCTGTAAGGGGAGTCACAAGCACTAAAAAGTCAAATGAACAGGAATGACTGTGTGCAGGGTGATTCCAGCAGTGCCAGGGCTGCCTGTGCTCATGTGCCTTCAGCCCTGCTCCTTTGTATGACTCTGTGATTCCATGGGGCTTCGGGGGGCCTCTGAGGTGTCCAGAAAGAGAGGGAGAGAGGGAGAATTGCTGCGCCACGTAGGCTTGCTCTGCATTTTGGCCACGTTCCCTCACTGTTTGTTCAGTTTTCTTCTTTGTCTTTAAATGTAAACTGCAGAGACTTTGATAGTGTAACAGAGGAGGAGAGTGAGTCTCCTGTACTCCATTGAAAAGCTGTTAGGTTTTTTCCTAGTCTTACAGCTGTCTTTTCCAGTCTGCTGTAACTGTGGTGAAGCTGTAATGCAGAGATAGGGGATTTTCCATCATGTTGTGTGAATCTGGGAGGGCTGTGAGGCTCTGTAATTCTGCAAACTTTTAGAATCACAATCTCTTTGTAGGGTTCTGGGTCTGTGTTCTCCAACCTGTATTGTGGCAAACTTGTAGGTGTACTGTGTGTTTATATAATTGAATCTATGGTTTCTTTCTTCTTTTTCTCCTGTTTAGTTTTGTGAATCTGTTAGAAATTAGCAAGGCTAGGAAATTGCCCCGTCCCTCTGTCTGTGGGATACGATGTCAAATGGAAGAGGGCACCGAAGGAGGAAACAGAACAGTGGAGAGTATGAGGGGATGGAAGTGCTTCCCCCTGCTCTACCTTCCGTGCAGAAGCTCTGCATCTAATTACAAACTAAAGAATGGAAGAAGCAACATTAGAGAGATGTGTATGAATGATTTGCTAATAGTTGTAAGCAGACGTTTCCCTCTCTCCTCCTTCAGTTTGGAGCATGCCTTATGGTCTCAATAACTGACTGAGACACGTGCACTTCTGCCTTGGGGGTGATAAATGGCTCTCAGTGATTAAGAATGGGACTACCTTCATCTCTGGGGTAAGCATCCAAGCTAACTCTGCATACAGTGGGGATATAGGAGTTATTGTGGCAATAACCTGTTGAGTCACCGCTTTTTATTGTACAATTATTTGTGTTCAGGTCTGATGCCTAAATAATGTGCAATACTGAAACGTTGCAAAAAAGGAAATGAATGCAGAAAGCATTGCTCCACATGGCAGAATGTCCCTGCTGAATAAAATCTATAGCTATTTCCTGTAAGCTCTAGTTAATAAGGTTTGAAAAATGATGGCTGGACTCCTTAAGGGGCTGGCATCTGAGTGCAGTTCAGAGGAGTAGTCCAAAGTTCAGACACTTCTCTGAAGCATCTCTCATCCACTTGAATGTCATAGGGTCTTAAAACCTGGGCTGAAACCCCTGTGACGACACACTTCTCAGGTACCCCCTGGAGCACAGAAGTGCAAAGGCACGCAGAACTCATGCATTTCAAGCCTGAAAACAGAAGTTTGTGGTGTATTGGTAATAGGCAGAGATTTAGGGCAGAGGAGCATCTTAATGACTGGTTTCAAACAATGGAAAATCTCACCTTTGTTTAAAGTATGGAGTGTGCAAGGCCTCTTAACAACAAATGAGGGAGGGCTTTGCAACCTGTCTCTATTTACTCAATGTTCATCTGACTTACTACATATCCTGTCTAGTGTAAGACTGGTTACCATACCCCAGCCCAGTGTTAGTGCCCTAACACAAAGACAAAACACACCCCCATGTGAACTGCTGGGATTTCTCTAGGAGCTCAAATAGCACGGGCACATCTTTCGGCACACAGAGCCCCAGGGCCCAGTGCTTTTACAAAGACAGAAACAGGCAGGGCCCTCCTCCAGGGCAGCAACATCCACACCCCTTGGATGTGGTGCACATATGCCTGCAGGATGTGACCTGGTCACATACAGATCTAGGCTGTGGCTTTCCGCAAGGCAGCACCCTTAGGAGGCATGGCAGGTTTCCATAACAAATCAAGTTTCAGTCGGAACCTTCTATTCTGAAGAGAAATACTCATTTTTGTGTGAAAGAGAGAGCGAGCGAGCAAGCCACACAGAGCCTAGCAACTCTGGATTTCTGGATTGCATTCCTCAGCACAAGAGCTGGCAGCCTGTCAAGAATAGTCTTTAAGAATGCACATATATTTTTGCAAATTGGACACTAAGTGTGTTAGCAGAAGCCTGGTACAAATGGGAGATGTTTCCAATCAAAAGTCAACATGCTGCTGATCCAGCTCATTGAAGTATCTTGCCCTCGGGGAGGCAACATGTTGAAGTGCCTGGCTCACATGAGATGACAGATAAAGGAACCAGGGGTTAGGGACCATTACTTGTTGACCCATGTGCCTGTCAAGCTGCTGCGGTTCCTGCACCAGCCCTGCAGCTCACTGTTCAAAATACCAGATTTATCATCTTTCCCATCTCTGGTTTACCTTACTGGCCTCCAGTCTCCTGTCCTTGGAGTCCTTTGACATCCATGTGAGTTCTGAAAAATCTGATTTTGTCTGAAACATTATTTAGACTATTTAGAAATTGTGTGACTACAATTGTGTGACTGTGTGTCAGATCTGTGAATGTTGTCTGGGGCTTTGAAAGAAAGTACATATGAAGGAGCGAGGAGGAAGTGTATGAAAATCCTCGACTTGGGTTTGAACAATGACTAAGGACTGTCTATGCAGGAGTTTCCTGTTCAGTGAGGTAGGTTTGGAAGTGAAGTGCTTTACTTAGCTGCCACTTCCATCTGCAGTGTCTGGATCTATCCCTCCCACAGGTTTCTGAGGTAGGAGCATAGCTGAGTTTTCCAGGGACAAGAGAGTGGTACCTGAGATGCTGTTAATGGAGATCTTGCACAGAGTGTACACAAAACTGGAAATTCATATTCTTGCTTAGAGGTTTGTATTATTTGTGGTATTGCTGAAAAATCTGTGTTCTTTAGAATATTAGAACAGAGACTGGGAGAGTTCATCTACAGTGCTCATGAAGTAGCCAGAGACAGGTGGAACCTGTCATATCATGCCCCTTATCACATGATGCACATATATGTTTACTGTGTGTCTGTAGAGCTTTGTATTCTCAGAGCATCTTTGCTGCTTGCCCTGAGTTACTGGCAGATCTGCAGTGCTTCCAAACACCTGAGATTGTACAGCTAGTATGGTAGTCTGACAAACATTTTTAATAACTTGTTACAGAAGTCCCAAAAAGGACAAACAACTGCAAAGGTGCATTCAAAATAAGTAAAAGTTGGCAGTTCTGGGTTGTGTATTTCATAAAAGCCATCTTGATAAGCAGGAAAGTAGAAGGACAACTTTCCCAACAGAGGTAGGGTTGTCCTGGCAGGACTCCTCCTGCTTTGTTGGCTTTCAGGACTGCCCATGGCCTTACCTGCTCTCTGGGCTTCTGAAATTGTCCAGGCACTATTGACACAATTTTGTGATAAAAGAGGGAAATGCTTTATTATGTGCACTTTCCTCTTAATCCACTAGAACAAAGCCCCTTTTTTGTTTTGTTTTCTTGTCAGATTGTTTATGTGACATTCATCTTCCAGGCTGTGACATTAAATGCTGTATTCAGGTATTAGAGAGAGGAGGATAATGTCAGCTGTAGCTATCAGTACTTCAGCTTTCAGAATGTTTTGAGGGTTCTCAGGCAAACTGAATTCAAGGTGCTGGAATGTGAGGACCCTTGTTTTCCTCCCTACCCTCGTGGTGTCTCTGACTCCTCCAGAGCACCAGAGCTCATCCTCCTCAAATCCATGGAGGGAAGGTGAGGAGTTGTTTCAGTGCACCTCCCTGGATCCTTGATGCACTCTTGAAGGCTCTTTGATTGCAGTGTTATTTCCTCTCAGAGCTTATGTGATTTCTTCTGTGCCACAATAAAACTTAACAATCTTTCTTCCCTTTCAAGAGAAAGGAAGCAATTTTTAAAAATATATAGCCACATATATCCCCAGCATTTCTAGGCTAAAAAATATATCACATTTAAATGGTTGTGGCTTTCAGTCTGCAGGCTCTCCCACATCTGAACAATGCAGTGTCATGCTCCAAAACTTCATAACTTGTAAGATTCAGTGCTGGGTTGGTAACTTATATGCTGTATTTTTTGAAATGTTGCAGTGCTGTATATCATTGGAAAGAGCAAATACTTATTTGTCCTCTGATATCGAGTGCTGATTAGTAGCCATGTCAAATCTGAATTAGAAATTTTAAATTGTGGCACTCACCAGCATAGAAAAAATACATTAGATTATCTTAGAATGATTTTATGGCTCCATATGAGTAATTCGACAGATGGTACAAAGGCACTTGGTTATAATGTTAAAGGAATGTAAAAAATTGTCTTGTTTAAAATAAGAAAGTAAATTCTCAGAAAACTCTACAACAGTTTCACAAGTCTGCCATGTGCCACACAGATAAAGGAGTGAATGTGAATCCTTAATGCCATGCCTGCCTTAGAAACCCAAGTAAAATCTCATGAAAGTAGTAATGTTGTCCCACATGTACACTGAGAAAGCATTTGCATTCCATGTTTCTGTATCTGTTGTGAAGATTAATGTGCATATGCAGGTAGGGGCTGTGTTCAGGGAGTACATGAGTTAGGGAAACATATCCAGCTGCTGTGAAATCAGGCTAAATTTGCAGCACAAATTAGGTGGAAATTTTCCAGATTTGTATTTAAAACCAGCATACTCAAGAGCTTTGGAACTAAACAAGCCCCATCTGTTTTAAAAATTATACAGCACTATGAACCAGCCGCAGTAGACATCAAAATTTGGGATGTTGTATAAGAAACAGCAATTTCTAGGGTAGAAAGAAGATTTCCAAAAGATGATTTTGTATGTCTCTTTTTGAAGCAGTTGATTAAACACACTCATTGCCTAAAACAGTATACTAAGTTTTTTGCGTTAATTGTGAACTATTTCCAAGTCTGATTCTCTGATGGAAGTGTTCCATCACACCTTATGGCTGAGCTGTATTAGCTGGTAGGTCCTGCCCAGCTAGGAGAGGGCTCTCTCTGGCACCAGCCAACCCGTGGCTGGTGTTGAATGGGAATTTCCAGTGATACGTGTTTTTTCCACAGTCTGTGTATCAGGTGACTGTTCTTCCCAGGACACACTTGTTGACACAAGGAGGAGAAGGTGGTCAGGAGCAGTCAGCTCAGATTGAGGAAACAGGCCTGCCTGACTTGACTTGATTGCCTTCAGTGATGAACCAACAGCATTTGTGGGTGTGTGAGGAACCTCCCTGTCATTTACCTTGACTTCAGACAGGCTTTCATCAGTCTCCTAGATAGCCCTTTGTGTAGTGTGGGACATTACATTCTGGATGGACAGACAATAGATGGACAGAGAACTCGAAGAACCAGATCACTCAGCTCATTGATCCCACGCACACTCATAGGCATGTAACAAGCGCAGTACTCCAGCATCCATCCTGGGACCTGTCCTGTTTGTGACCTGTACCAGTGACCTGGAGGAGGGGACGGAGCATGCTTTTGTCAAGTTTTCAGGCGACACCAATTTCCAGGTGCTGTCTGTCTGTAGCTTGAGGGCAGACCAGCCATTCAGAGGGACCTTGATAGGCTGAAAGGCCAGCAGGAGCCACACGAAATTCAATAAGGATCAATACAAACTCTTCATCTGGGAAGAAAAGGCCCTGTTAACAGTAAAGGCTCCAAAAGGCAGAGCCAGACTCTTCACTGAAAGTGGTGGAAGGATCAGAGACAGTGGGAATAAACTGTAAAGAGAGATTCGAACTGAGTGTAAGGAAAATTGTTTTCCCCAGGATGACTCTCATGCAGTAGAGCAGGCTGCCAGAAGGGCTGTGAAGTTTCCATTCTTGGAAGCTTTTAGGACCTGACTGGACAAAGCTCTGAGCCACCTGGTCTGACCTCAGGCTGGCACTGCTTTGAGCAGCAGGTTGCACATGGAGATTTCCTGGGCTGCCCTCCAACCTGAATTACCCTGTGTGGTCCTCTGAGAGTTTAACATTTTGCGACTGAATATTTTTTAGACTCGCAGGCGATGTAAACCAGAGCTGACCACAGGAGAGTCAAACCTACGTATATTCTGAGATTCAGTACTTCAAGTCTCCCAAAGAGTCTGAGACATGGCAGGAGATTCAGCTCTGTAAAATGACAAACCTGCTGTTCATTTATTGACTGAGTCTAACAGGCCTGCTCAGCTCTGTTTTCTTTTAAGTATCTCTGCTGACTAAAAAGCTGGCATGTGTTACTGTAATAAACAACAGAATAGAGGCCACTCATCTGGGGTTTGCAGGGGGACGTCTGTATGTTCATTGTATCCGGGAGACACTGTATTGCCTGAATTACTGATATTAGATTTGCTGTTCTAGGAAGAGAGGGAAGAAAACAGAAAAATTGACTCAAAGCTCCTGTAAACAATTAGTAGCAAGTAAACCAGGGTGTGAACTGAACACATCGGCTAACACCCTGAATTCCTCTCTGTGAAGCAACTGACTTCACTCAGAAGGTGCAGCGAGGCCCTGGACAGGTGCCCCTTTGCTGGTTCAGCTGAGCAGACAGAAGTTGCTATAGATGCAGGTGTTCCTCAGTGCTCCTGTGCCAGAGGCTGCTGCCGCTTCCTCTTTGCTGGCAGAAGGGGTTTGCCTGACCACGGATACCTTTGGTCAGGCAATATCAGCAGAGCCGGCACAAACTGGCCGTGCAGTGGGTGTGAGCTGGTCCCAGGGGACTGCTGCTGTGAATTAGGGAATGCTCCCACGGGCTGCTCAATGCGGAAGATCCAGTGCAGGGGCAGGGGCTAGCAGCACCTCGCATGGAGGAGCATCTACCTGAAAAACGAGTACCGAGGAACAGATGAGCTGTGAATTCACACCCCTCTCGCTGTGCATTGGCTTTGTTGCTTCTAGAGGTTGATTAGGTCGCTGTGTCACAGCCAGTGAACAATGGCACCCACCCACCTATTCTGAAAACTCCCTGTTATGATGTACACAGGCCTTGATTATCGTTGTCTTCCTCATTGACTCTCAGGAGTACGAATGTTTTACAGAAGCACAGATGTTACCCAGAAAATTCCAAAGTTGTAGAATTGCCTCATACTTCTAATGCTTTTAGCTTCACTTTGATATTTCCCTGAAGGATGCAATGCCTTCTTACATCTCTTTCTGGACAGAAAGTCCCTTTGTAATGTCCTTATACTGCAGAATTTTGTTTCTTGTTTTTTCTCCCTTTTTTTTCTTTAATTTAAAAGCTTGCTTTGGGAGTTGTTTCACCTTCCATGACAGTCACTCCCCAGGAATTATTTTGCTTTTACATAATGTGCACATCTGTGTTCTGTCTGTGGTGTGAAAACCAGCAGAATGCTGGCTGTTAATAACAACCATATATCCACTGCTTTCCTATTGCCCCTGTGACCCCTCCCCAAAGTCATTGGCAATTCATCATCTTGTAGTAACTCCTACTGAGCAGCGTGCAAGTAGTGAATTCCCAATGGTTTAGTGTGGCTATTAAGTGTCCTCATTGCCCCTTGTGTCCTGAAGGGTTCTGGAGTCTAGAGGAAAGTTTCAGTTCACCTGTCACTGAACTGTGACCATCTCTGCAATGGGCATGGCAAATGTTGAACAGGCTCCATTTGATCAAAAATAAGCTCTAAGGGTAGAATATGTTGATAACTGTTTGTGGTAGATATTTGCCTGTGCTGCAACAACAGGAGAACAGCTCTTTAAATCACAGGACTGTCAGCAGCTGCAAACATCTGCGGATGTGGGATCTGTAATCTCTCAGACCTTGACATTGCCGTTTAATCTCTGCTATTTGTGACTACAGTTTTGTTTTTGTTTTTGTTTTTTTTTATAGGAGTCACATAAAATCCACTGCAGGAAGAAATCACTGCACATTTCTCATTAGAATGGCAGTAGATATTGCAAGAATACATGTATATGCCTGAATGTGTGTATCTTTACACACATACACACACACACACACATATATATATATGTAAATATAACCACTGGGAGCTCTAATGCAAACATTACCACGTACCGTGAAGCTAAATGGAGGCAACAGATATTGAGGCATGGGAAGGAGGTGTTGAGTGTTCAGGTGATACAATAATGAAAAGTAGACGTGCCTTGGTGTCCTGGTGGTGACAGCCATGAGAGCCCAACACATGCCTCAAGGACAATACACCCAGAGTGGTGTAATTGCTCCCTATTAAAGTGCTCATTGTTTTGGAACCGAGGACTTCCTTTACTGATCAAAGAGCTGCCTTTGATTAATCAGTTTTGAAATGAATGAATTTCTAAGTTCTTATTTTTCGCTTTTCTTAGGAGAAATATTTCAAAAGCCTTTTGATCTTCGGTGATAGGCATTTAGTAAAAGGCAGGTATGCTTTTACAAAAAGAACCCTGGAAGTCTTGTCATAAAGGGTAACGCGTATCAGAAAACATTCAGAACATGTTCAGCAGGTCTATTGGCTTCAGCAGGCCTCTGCACACTCACAGAGTTGCTCTCGTGCTCATTCTTTGACAGGATCAACGGTTTTAAAAGGTAAAATCAGGCTGCTGGTCTGTGAAAAAAAGGGGCAATATCTACTGCAAAGGTCAGAAAATATTAATGTGGCATCTTACGCTAACAGAGTACAGGCAGCACAAATCTCTACAAATAGGCATCCTGCTGGTAACCAATTGAAATGTAGGAGGTAGTTAATGTCTTTCAATTGTAAGTGTCATTTGATCCCCAGGGAGACATTTAATGGATGGTATTTTCCTACTGAGAGTCCTGTCTTTTCTTTCTGTACTTCATTAGTAATAGTGCAGGGTCTTCATGTTAATAAAAAATGTATGCACTGCTTACCTGATTTTTCACATTTCACACACTGCATTAGGAAAATCGATGTTGTTCCTACAGAATAGAATACTTTACATTTAATTATACAGTGTCTTCCTGTCTGCAAGCAGGTTTTCCCCACTACTTATTACCAAGCCAAAGAGAAGGAAAGAACAGAACAGAAAAGATAACAGTACCTAAATGAAATGATGGCTATTTGCAAACCCACTTGCTGTGAAAGTTTCCCCCTCCCCATCCAAGCTGTGTGGTCTGGATTGATCTTGGAGATCCTTCAGAATGCAGGTCCTATCTGAGGTATCTATGGGAAACAGATGCCTCACTTCTTCTGTGGAGGTGGACCTGTGATATGAAACACTCATTTACTGAGTATGAATAATTTTATCCATAAGTGGAATCTTGCAGTTGTTCGACAGGGTAGAGCCTTAATATCCTACTGCTGTTAGAGGGAAAGAAATACCACTCAAAGAACTCAAAATTCCACAAGAAGAGCTACCTGGAGTAATTTCAGATCCAAAACTCAAGCTGTTTCCCTCCAAGTGTTTCCCTGGTGGCTCAGGGAGACTATACTGACCCATCTCTCTTCCCCAGGATCAGGGGCTGGCATTCATTTTCTGATACCGTCTTGGGTGACTGCTCTTGTGTTTTCTCACAATATTTTAACTCAAACCTATTTTCTGGTAATCTTTATAAACTCCCCAATAAGCAGATCATTTAGTAACACAAATACCTTAGTTTAATGGTCTGACTAAATACAGAAAAACACTGTAATGTGCAAATATAGAGCCTCCCAGGAACTGTTCTGTGTTGATGGGGCTCAGTTCAGAAATGCAGCTCCATCTACATTAGTGGCTGCAGTGTTCCTGCATGGGGCACTTGCCTGGGATGGGAGAGAATAGGCCGTGCTGCCTATCGTAAACCAGCCCTCTGTGACCCACAAAAATATTCTGCATTCATTGCAAGTGACTTCACTGCAGGTGGAAAAAATCTGATAGCGGCTAAAAAGTGCTTTTTTTGCGTTAGACATGAGCTCTGCAGCTGCAGGAGCTCACTGCACATGTTCGATGTGGTCCTGAGCTCTGGGCTCTTGTGCTGAAGTGAGGCTGCTCACCTTTCCATCCGGCACTTTCCACCACCACCACAAGGAGCTGTTCCTCTTACGTTTGCACTTACACACGTGTTTGAGTGCTCTGCTGGAGCAGAATCAAGCGACCAATTTCAATATTGACTTGTTTTTGTAAAGTTGAGCATGTTGTGTTTTGTTACATAGCTTGCGGTGGTGAGAGAAATCCATTAAACTTGAAGTTAATTAGTATGGGAAGACTGTAATTTATCGAGATTGCCTGAATGGAAGTAAGGGCATTGCTATTTAATTAGCAAGTGCATTTGGATTTTTAGATTATTTTTTCCTTTTTGATTTTATTCAAAATATTGTAAGTGCTTTGCATATAAGGAAAGAAGAATAGATTAAGGACAAGCGACTAAAAAGACATTAAAAACCTATGGCATAGTATTAATTTTTTTGCTATTAAGTGCGTGCTTTTGATCAGATAAGAGAACTTTTATTGCTGTGGTCTATTCTCATTTTGTATCTTAATTATGCCTGAAAAGATTCTTTAAATGACAAAGTCCTAGTTTATATTACCACAAAGGGCCAGTCTTACAGAGTTATTAAACCAGAAGGTGCCTGTTTGTTGCTTCTTCTGCTTCCCTGTTTCTGAGACCTTCAACTGAAGTCATGGGCACCTTCAGGTGATTTCCGTAAATGTTTACACTCAGCTGTGTTTTATACTGTGGGCTGCTTTCTTTGTTTTCCTTAATTTAAGTCATTGTAGATTGAAACTTCACTAAGATCACTACTCCTCCAAGTTAATAAGTGACAGAACAAGAGGAAATGGCCTCAAGTTTCACCAGAGAAGGTTGCGATTGGATATTAGGGAAAATTTCTTCACCAAAAGGTTGTCAAGCACTGGAACAGGCTTCCCAGGAAAGTGGTGGAATCACCATCCCTGGAGGGCTTCAAAAGATATGTGAATGTGGCATTTGGGAATGTGGTTCATTGGTGGCCTTGGAGGTGCTGGGGGAATGGTAGGACTCGATGATCTTGTTTTCAACATAAGTGGTTCTATAATTCACAGCTGCTCTCCTCCATGGAAAGTGAAACTGCTGCTGCTCACAGGATGGACCTGGTCCCTCCGGTTCCTAATCCTGCAGCGCGTCCCACTAAGGGACGGTGGGATGGGGCATTCAAGTGCACTGAATAAAGTAGAGATAACTCTCTCTGAGGAGCACACAACATGCTCAGTCCATCCATCCATCCACGGCCTCCCAGCAGGGGACACAAGATTTGCGCTGTAGAGGACAGCACTTAGGCACAGTGATGACCCCGACCTTCGGGGCGGTGATGACCCCGAGTGTGGTCTCACGGCCGCACGGGGCGCCACCAGACCCTCGGCGCCGTTTTTCGGGACGGCTGTCGCCCCTCAGCCCGTCCCGTCCTGTCCCGTCCCGTCCCTTGGCGCGGGGCTGGCGCGGCCATGGCGCTGAGGCGGCTGAGGGACATCCCCGCGCGGCGGGCGCCCCCTGCCGGCCGGCCGGTGCGCGCGGGGCCCGGCCTGCGCGCGCAGCCGCGCTCGCTCCGCGGCCCTCAGGAAAGCCCCGAGTCCGCCGGGAGAGATAAACCTCTAACGCCGGCTTTTTAAACCTCTAACACCGGCTTTTTAAACCCTCCGGCACAGATAAACCCTCTGACACCGCCTTTCAGTGCTAGCGAGTAAGGTGTTACTGTATTCTTGCTCAAGAGGTGTATGTCTGTCTAGCCTCCACACAAGACGCTGATATAAAACTTCTTCACCTGTTTATATATTTTTAGCAAACAAAGAAATTAATGTTCACTGATTCTAAATTACACAATTCTTTCATCGATTAGTATTCTGTCCTCTCTTGGCTATGGATTTCTCGCTGTTCCTGCTAATTTGTATTTTTAGTCTTTTTAGTATCTTTTTTCCTCCAGCAGGGATTTTCTAACACATCTATACTGAGTCTTTGTTATCTTCTTCTTTACCTTCTGGTTCCTGCAAAACATCTTTGTAGCCCAGAAATTCTTCACTTCTTGTATCCAATTTCAAAAAGACATCCCAGGCCTTGCTCATTGAAGCATATAAAATTAGCTTAGCAAAACTTAGTTTCCGTAATTTTCCCAACCTGTATTCACATGATACCTGCTCGTGCTGCATTTTGCTAAGTTCTGGCTAAAAGCTATTTAAGATAACACATTGCTTATCATTAACACACTTGTTATGATTAAATAAAACCATTAATTAACAAATTAGAGAACTTATATAATTTCCAACAGAAGGACGAGGATTTGGTAGATGGTCATAATCTTTTTAATCTCGAATTTTATGCAGGTATTTGCAGCTGCCTCTGCTCGAGCAAGCTCCATATCTCTACACAGCTCCCTTCTGCCTCCTGTGAACAGTGATACTATCACTGCCCTGCCTCCCAAGACTGCTGTGCCTAAATGCAGTAGAAAATTATTTGGCTGGGGTAGTCTTTCCCTAGTGCTCTAGTATGATTTGCTCCTGTAGTTTTGACAGTTGTACAACTCCAGCATTTTATAAAACACCAGATAGAGGTGGGGGATTCTGCCCCTTCCCTGCGCAGGTGAGACCCCACCTGCAGTGCTGCTGCCAGATTTGGAGGCCCAGCGTAGGAAGGACATGGAGCTGTTGAATGAGTCCAGACGAGATCACCACGGTGATCAGAGGAATGGAGCAACTCTGCTATGAGGAAAGGCTGAGAGAATTGGGATTGTTCAGCCTGGGAAAGGGAAGGCTTTGGGGTGACCTGATTCCCTTACCTGAACGGAGATGATGAGAAAGGTGGAGAGAGACTTTTTACAAGAACATGTAGTGACACAACAAGGCAGAATGGCTTCGAACTGACAGAGAGGAGATTTAATTTAGATACCAGAAAAAAATTGTTTACTGTGAGGGTGTTGAGGCCCTGGCACAGGATGCCCTATCCCTGGAAATTCTCAAGGTCAGGTTGGATGGGACTTTGAGCAACCTGGACTAGTGACAGGTGTCCCTGCCCATGGCAGAGGGGTGGAAGGAAATGATCTGTAAGGTCCCTTCCAACCCAGGACATTCTATAATTTTATGATTCAATGATCTGCTGCAACTGCTCTCTTTGTGCTCACTGGCTTAGGAATTACACATGCTGGTGATGAGCATAACTAGCTCTGAAAGAAGTTTCTGGAACTTCTGCATTCCCCACTTTAGTGGCCGCAGTTTAAAGATCCACATTTGTAGTGCACAGCGTGCTGTCAAAGCTGAGATCTGCAGGATCTGAACAATTTTGTGACAGCTGCAGGATGGCATTTCAGTTTCCACGGAAACTGGCACAAAAATCAAGGTGAAGTGTCAGCTAAATATCTAATAATAAAGCTGAGCATTTAAATATGAAGTTCTTCACCTTCCTTTTGCTGAAACAACTTCTGTTCCTACAGCACCTAGAAAATGCAATAGAGGCCTCGTGTCTTCAAATTGTGGTCACAACTTGGGCTGTGTAATCTCCTTTCCAGAGATGAAAGATAAAATTCTGCCTTGACCCATTCAGCCACGGAGCCTTGTGCTCTGCTTTTAAGATAAAAGGCTGATTTGTCCCCACAATTACTGCACAAACCAGCACCATTGTTTATATGACAAATTACAGAGTACCAGGAGTTCTTTTGCTTTATTGTGTGTTCTTCTGCTATGCATTTCCAGAACTTTTTTGTGCTCAAATGCATTTCCTTGTAAATAATTCTCATTGCATACGCTTTTTATCTGCCTACACTCTTGCTTATCACCTGAATTTAATGGTTCTTTGGCTTTGCACTCATTGGACTCTTGTTTTGAATCAGTGAGTTTGATCGTTTTGCTGAACATTCCTTTTTTAAGGTCATTGATTTCCAAGGTTAACAAAATGAATCCCCCTACTGATCCTTGCTACGTCCCACTGATCTCACTGCTATATCCTGAACTGCTCAATTACCTTTTGTCTTCAATTTCAGATGCATTTATCAAACCCACAGATCAGTCTTTTGTGCAGGAAGTAGTTTCATATTGGATTCAAGAACATATTCGTGTGAATATTTCTCATACTTATATCTCAATTTGCTAAGGCTGTTTAAATTTTCTTGGTTAATTTGCTTCTTGACATACCCTTTTAGGTGTACTTTCTCCACTGCTTATTTTTCGCCAGAGATGTCTTTCTTTCTAACCTCTGTTCTTTTCTGCTCTGGAAGTAGTGTCTTCCAGTATTTGATAGTGTTGACTTTCTTCTTTGCAGCACTTTATCTTTTCCACCCTCCTGGATCATTTGACTCCTTTGCCATCCTTTCTTCACTGTAGGCAGGAAGTAAGAGCCAATATTCTATTCTTCAGAGCAGGACGTTTGCTCTGTTTTTCTCAATAGGAAATTGGGGATTTTCTTAGGTCTTTCTTTTGTATCTCTAACTCCATGTCCCACTTTTTTGACGGGGGTTTGATACCTACTTTGCCAGCTTTGGCATGATCGGTTGTATCTTGGCTCAGACATATGGATGGGAACACAAAGGCAAAAACCCAAAGCAGCGAAGCTCATGGCCTAAAACCCCATGACACCCTTTGGATCACCTGGGTATTAATTCAAAAGGAGGCCAAGCACAAGTCTTACTCCTTTGATATGATCCGTTTCAAACTCAAATGATCCCAGTTTTACGTATCTATAACTGAGTCTGCTCTCACAGATATTGTCTTTGCTAGGAGTACAATATGGAGGGGAAAGGGCTTTTTGCACATTCCTTAGCATGTCAAGGGGTTGTCTTTAAGTGTATTACAACAGCAAGGGCCACATGTCTTTCACAAATGTAATAAAAGAAGCCCAAGCAAAATTCTGGCTGCAGAAATCCCTGTGCAGTCTGTCTCAGGACTCTGTCACTCTGAGCTGCGTTTTGCGTATCAGAAATTTCTTCTTTCCAGTGCCCAAGGACCATGGAGCCATTTACAAACTGCACTGACATCCCAGAACAAGTCACTGCCTTTGGCAGTGGCTCAGAGGGCTGGGATCTCAGGAATAAACAATAAAACTGAAGCTCTCAGGCACAGTAGCTTGTTTGCTAAAGAGAGGCACATTCTTAACAGTAACTGAATATGGCTGAAGATAAGAGTTTGATACCAGAGCACTGAGAAAGAATACAAAGGATGCCACTCCTAATCAACAAGCTTGCTTAGAAATACAGTTTCTCTTTGAAAGAAAAGCCAGAAGAAGTTCTACTTTGGAAGGTACCTTTTGACAAAAACTTGAGTTTATAGGACTTTTTATCTTAGATGATCCTATTATATTTAAAATGTATCAAGTTAATTAAGGGTCATGTAATTTCTTTCATGGAAGAACTGAAGCTCTGGGCTCCTCTGAGGAAGCATAGAAGTTGAACATGTGAGATGAGTACCCCTAAAACCTCTTGGTAAATCCCCTCACATTCAAACAATTATATTTCAATCATTTGAGAAACTGTGAAAAACCCCAAGCCCACAATACCCATATGCTTTAAGTAGAGTTGGGGAGGGTGTGTCACATTTTAAAAAAGAAGTGGACACAAAGACGCTTCTGTTTAAATACCTCCAGGGTACTCTGAAATGCCAGCAGGCAAAGCCTGACTGAGCAGGAAGCTGATAGTAGATGATAGTCTGCAACAGGCACGGAGTTTATACAACCTTGAACCTTGATTAGGAATTGGAATTGAATATGTTTTGCTCAGCAGCTTTGAGCTACTGGTTGCTGCATTTTTTGGAAGACGACTTTTGATGACTAGTTGGGGAGCAATATGAGAAACAAAAAGAAGAATGAATAGCCTAAAAAAAAAAGCCACTTATACAGGTTAGAGTGATGTTCTATTCCAAAAAGTGGTGGACATGTGGAAGTTTCTTGAGGACCAAAATACTGCTAGCAGGTGAGTAGGTCACCACCACTGCAAACTGACAGAAGTCCATTAGCTTAAAAAGGGGTCTTTTAAGACAGGAAAAAGGACAACATAATTAGGTAGTCTGGTTCATTGGGAAAACCTCCTTTGTTTGCAACCTGGACACATCAGTTCCTTGATAGAAGAAATACACATTCAACAGTATTTTGGGTGACTTCCATTTCCAGTAATATTGTTGTAAATAGGAAAGGAGATATGTTTGTTTTAGGCATTTTCTTCTTTGAAACAGACAGCAGAAGGAACAGAGAAATTACAAGAGGTAGTGAATTTAGCAACCTGCACATAAAACAATCTTTCATAAGAATAAAATGCTGCACTTACAGCTGTAAATGTACACACCCGTTTAAGTTAAAAATACAAAGCTACTTTTACTGTGTTTCTTGTTCTTCTTAAGTTCAGAGGATGAAGTACTCAAGTGCTGGACCTGAAGTAGTGAACCTCATTGCACTGGCAAAACCAAACCATTCATGCAGCACCGGGCTTTTATCCTAAGTGAGAAAGTTAGACAGTGCAACCAAAGTGCAATTGTGTTCTTCACAGTGTGTACATTTTGACTGGCTTGTAAAGTGAATGTAGAAGTTCATGACTCTCCCAGGCCATTTCTTTTGATGGTTGAAGAAAACATGATCTGCAACATATTGGGCCACAGCCTGACTTGGAATGATTAGACCGGTGTTCATCAGACAGTGGAGAAAAGTCAAAGTCAGCTACCTGGAAAAGGAACATCAAAAAGATCATTTTTAGTTCAGTTCCCACTGGCTCAAGTCCAGCAAAAATACACCGGGCTACAAATGGCACTTGGTCCTCAACCATTTTCAGTCAGTCACTAACTTAAAATAGACTTCTGATTTATACCTGCTGTGCACATGGCTCGTAGGCAGTGTCTCTAGAGGTATATAATTTATACTATGGCACCGTGTAAATGGTATTAGGTACTTTCCAAAGTACCATGAAAGCTACTCTTGATTTAAGAACTCATGCTTATTGCAAATACCTTTTGTAGCAAGTGAAAGATATATTAGAGATGGAAGGGAGCTGGGGAGACGAAGACCACATACGAGGGGTAGGTAACAATCTAGAGCTGC
This sequence comes from Cnemophilus loriae, assembly GCA_013397755.1. Taxonomy (NCBI): domain Eukaryota; kingdom Metazoa; phylum Chordata; class Aves; order Passeriformes; family Corvidae; genus Cnemophilus; species Cnemophilus loriae. Next base: position 2,958,412 of record VZTF01004912.1, on the reverse strand, counting down.
TTTAGGTAACATAGCCCTCCTTTTTTATTATCCTGTATCCTCTCACACTGTCTCCTTGCTTTCTTTCATGTAAATACTCTGAGGTAGATCCTCTGGAAGGGATACTTCAATGCAAGCGTCTGCTTGGGAATATTAACAAACTGCTCATTATTATTCTGGTGATTTAGAGTTCTCTAGAGCAAGCCAGAAGCATGCCTGTTTCTTCATTTGCCTGTACTGCTTGGATTTTTTGGTGGAACAGATCACACATACCAGGGAAATGCTCCCTCCCACTCTGCTGGCCTGGGGATTAAAGGACCTTTTATATCAGATACCTTTCATGGCTGAAAGATACCTAATTATTATCCCAGCTCAAAGTAAGAGTAACTGAATACCTCCACGAGATCTTTTTGTTGTGTGTTACTTCGAAAGGTTGTATACAGCACCAGTATCAGCATCACTGAAACCAGAGCAGTGCATAGCAGGACAAAGAAAGCTGGGTGGATTCCTAGGAAAAAGCACAAGGACACATTCCTGGAGTGACACAATACCCCAGAAAGAGGCAACAGTGAGAAGGAAACAAAGTTTTAGGAATATTTTTAGAAAAAAGGAAATGTGTGTAAGAATAAACTTTTCAGCCTAGATCACTCCAGGTTTTTCTGAAATCTCAGGAGTGGGAGACGAGGTTGTAAGGGTCTTTCCCTTTATGCCCTCTTTTCTCTTGAAGAGCCTAAAACCCTCCACCCAGTTACATATGTTAGCCCCTGACTCCCCAGGGTGTTTGTACCTGTGTGGTACCCCACAGAGGAGGATAGGAAGGACTCTCACCTCCACAGCAGCTAAGAGCCTCCAGCACAGAGGATTCAGCCCTGAATGCACACCAGTGCCTTCTGGAGTGAGCTGTCCTGTCTGTACACAGGTGGCTCACAGTGACACGGTGTGACCAGTCTGTGTCATAGCCTGGCTGTCCCCCATCCTCTTCATTTGGCCTCTCAACCACTCTCCCAGATGGTTTAGGGTCCCAAGAGGGGCATGTGTGACCATGCATGGGGGAGTCAGCTGGGGTCACCGACAGGAGGGACAGAGACTTGTAATGAAATGGAGGCCTAGAAAAAAGTACGCTCAAAAATCTATAACTAAACTAAGCAAAAAGGATTGAGACAGATCAGTTAAGGTGGTGTTACAGATGCATGTGTTTTCCTAGTTATCCTCTCTAACTACAAAAGCTGGACTATTTAAACTGAAAAATACGTCATTTAAGTAATACAGCCTTCCCAGGGTACTTAGTAGCTTCAAGACGCTCTTGGGACTAAGGGTTCAGCAGAATACAAGAAGCTCAGAGCAATTACAGCAGGCACATTATAAGTTCTCATTTCTCTTTTTATTCCTCTTCTTTTAGGGTTCTACACCAGCTTCCTGAAACCTCATCTGCAGGCTGGTTAATCCACAGTTGTCCCTAACCTGTTTAGGACTCTCCGTGCTGCTCAACTCCCTGCTCCTTACCTGCTGGCCTCACTTTGATCCCGTGGTACGTCTGCAGCATCGTCACGCCGTTCTCCACCCTGACGCTGAGGCAATACTGTCCCGCATCCCTGAAGGTGTGGCTGAGGTTGTAGCAGGAGCCACTGAGCTCCACCAGATGGCATTTGTCACCTTCAAGTGGAATGCACTCGGATTTTATAAGCCAGCATAATGCTAGTGGTGGGCTGAAAAGACAAGAGCGAAAAGGTAAAATTAAAAAAGGTGAAAACTCTGCAAAAATTTCAGCAAAGAGCTTGGTTAAAATAGTAGAATAATTTTGAAACTAATGAAGTTAATCTAAATACAAATAAAGAAATAATTAACTGCACAGCTGTTTGGTTTACAGCATTTGCCAAGTGCAAAAGTTCTTTGTGATGCTTCTATAAAGGCAGGTCTTTCAGCTGAGAGCTGAATACCTGCAAGGGTCATCAGCAGGCCACTGTGTGTAGAAAACTTAGTCTTTCTTCAATGAAGATAAAAGGCATCATTTTTTCCTGCACTTCCAAGGGTAGGTTGTTTTCCCTTTGTCCATCTGACACAGGAATCACTGTCTGTACCGCTGGACCACACCCAAGACTGTTCTAATTAAAAAAAACCCACAAATGAACCTGGAAAGAATATAAGATGAGCTCTGTACAAAGGACTAATAGCTGGAAAATGTAAGTAAATTTCAAGGATCACAGCATTCCCTTACATCAACAAAAGGGTTTTTATTTGCTATCAAGCAATTTAGTGCAATCCACTTCATGGCCATGCGGCTTCTCACCACGTCTGATTGAAGCCTTTTATTTACCTTTCCAGACCCCTGTTTCAACTGAGTCTGCTTGAACTCGCCTTATGCACTAGAGACTTTGATTCTGACAACAGACAGAGCTTTTCTTTACCCTATTTTATTAATATTTTGTTTCTTATCTCTTTGCAATGATTATTTGCTAAAGAAAGCACAGTGCTTACGTGTTAGCTCATTTTCTAGCTTTGTTTTTGATAACCCATTTCTTTGTCACTGCATCTCTATCTTAAACTCCTCTTGCATCAGTCCCAGTCCCGTGACTAGGAGGTCCAAGCCTGCTCTCAGTGATCTCAAGTTTGCCTGTCACAGTTTTTGGCTGTTCACATTTACTGATATGCCATCTCCAGTTCCCACTGCTGCCAATGTGCCTTTCACTTTCTGAGTGCAAACTATGCTGCTTTGTGTATTGAGACTGTTAATGCCTTTGGTAAATGACTCTGTGTTTGGGTGCTGCTCACTCCAAAACTCCAATGTGTTCTAATGCCGCAGCTTGAGAGGGCTTGTGCTAGGACTGAGGTGCTCACAGCTCTCCTGTTTTCCTGTAATCTTCGCTGCATGGAGCTTCTATGTCTTATTCATCTTATGGCAATCTTAACTTTGCCAGAATTACTCCCCAAAACTATTAATCCCCCATGCCAGTCAAGTCTTGCTGCTATGCAACAGGAATTAGAATATATTTTAATTTAATAGTAGGAAAATTGGTGATGGAGAAAAATTCAAGAAGACGTTTTCAGACGTATTTTCCCCCACCATTTCTCTGGTTACTTGTCTTTTAACATTCTCTTTACAAAGATAAAAAAAACCAACATTTGCTTTACATAGGAGGATTCTACTTTTCTGTAAAGATGCAGGCACTTTCAGGGTCTTAGAGCTCATGTTATTTCAAGTCAGGAAAATGCAATATTCAACAGTATTTGGGGGGGGGGGGGGGGGGGGGGGGTTTTCTTGGTTTTTTTTAAAGTAATTGTTCTGTGGATTTCAACTGACTTTTTAGGAAACACTGGGGAGAAACACTTATATAGACAATTTTCTGGGGGAAAGAAGTTGTGTTTGCTACTTACGTGCCATTGATATGAAGAGATAAATTCAAGTTTTCCATTACGTGAGTCTCTCTGGAGCCCACTATGTTAATACTTTTGACAGCATCTGAGAAGAAATGAAAAGCCATCATGTCACACTCCACCACTCCACACATAAACCCTCCCAGTGAAGGTTTGTTTCCACAGACTTGCAGATCTGAACTCCATCAGTCACACAAATAATACGATTTGCCTCACACTCCAAAAGGAAACCTACCAGTAGAGACGTTGTAAGATTTCTGACTTTTTTCTCTGATTTCTTTTTAATATGTATAATCAACTTTATTAATTCTTTATATTTTTAATTCTGTGCTTATTTACTCCTGAAGCTGACCAAATCAATGGGACTTTCCTACTGCTTCATTTAACTAATTTATTGTTTAGGGATATCTGGTGTAAACTGAACAAACAAATCCTAACCATAAATAACCAAAACCATAAATACTTTATTGTTTTAATTGTATGTGAGGCTTCTACAAAAGACAGCAAAATTGTCTGTAGATTGACAAGAAACTGAAGATTTTATCTATTTCCACCCATTTTTCTACACTAGGAGAACACAGTCGATTCTGCAATGGCAACACTTCAGGGAATGATGTTGACCAGTCACTGCACGTGAAACAATGTTGAAGTTGTGTTACCATGTTAAAGCTAGATTGTATCTGTACATGCTAGATTGTATCTGTACACATACAGCTAGTTCTGCATTGAAGGTGCAAGGTGTTTCAGAATTACCTAAGAGCTCCAGAGCCGTGGTAAAATCACCAGTTTTCTGCATAATTTCTCTTTCGTGTATGATGCTTCCAATTTGCTCCCATTCAGCCACAACCTTCAGATGCACTGTGCGATTCCCCATGGAAGAGCAGTTGCAGTAGACAAAGGGTTCCTTGGTAATCCTGTAAACTCTGTGCACAACAGGAAAAGATTTAGAATCAAAATTGCCATTTACCAAGTGCTTGCATATTTCTGGTTTAAAAAGGGACAAGCTCTAATATGCCTTCTTTACAGACAATGCTCCTATGGCTATGATTCTAATCCTACTTTATGCCCATATCAATGAGGATTTATGTCTGTGATATTACCTATAGAACTACAATTAGTATAAGATACAGAGTAAATCTGTGCATTTTTAATTAACTAAACTAAAGAGAATGCTAAAAGAATTCACAAAATGGAACAGGAATAGTCAGTAAATTATGAAAACAACTTTTATAGCAGGCAGACTATTAGCTAACTGATTTAATTGGGATTTTTCTCTAGATGAACATCTGAATCAGAGCCATCTTGAACACTCATTAAAGCAAACAAAATAACCACACCTACCCATTCCCAAAATCCCAGTTGTAGACAAATGATGCTGACTTGAAGTAATGACTTGGGTCATGAAGAGAAAAAGAAATCCGGGTCACTGTGTCCGTGGAGGAACTAGAACCATGTGTAGTAACTCTGTTGTCTTCTATCTGGGCAATGGTGAGGTTCCCTGTGATAAATTCTGCAGAATGAAAAGGGGAAGAAGAATGACAGCGTATATGACGGAAGAATGACAGCATATATGACAGAAGAACGACAACATGCTACCACAGCATGTTCTGTGTGTGTATCAAAACATTCTTTCAGATATACTGTGTAAGTCTTTCTGTGCCCTAGTCCAAGAGGTTAAGTGTATTTTATATCTACTATTCTATGTTGTCACATGTGTTAATGAGGCAGTGAAATTAAAATACTTATTTAGCATTATACAATGTGTCATGATAAAACATCTAATAGAACTAAGAGAAATAATCCTGGACTGAATGAGCTCAATTTAAACTTTTATTATTGATTTTAAAAGAACTGGTATTAGTATCAAGCGTCTAAAATCAGAATCAAGACAGTACACACACTCTTCATGTTTGGGATGATGGGTTTTGTTTGTTTTGTGGTTTTTTTCATGCAGCTTTTTTTTTCTTAGTTTTAGCTGTTTCTACAGAAATTAAGGTTTGACTGCTATGGATAACAGATGTGCTATATATTATGAATACAGAAAGGGTGGAATTTTTACGTATATGAGAGATTCTAATTTCAAGTTTGTTTACATGGAGTGGCAAGGACTGATCTAAAAAAATCCTCTCTAACCTACGAATAAAGAGGTATTATGATGAGATGCTCACCAGCTCATAAAATTTATGGGCTATTGATTACCAGTAACAGACTCTTACCCTGTTAACAATTCATTAAATTTGGTTAACGGTTTTCTTGGTGATGCACAAATAATAATTGCAATTACTGTTGGAAAGGGGCAGTCAATCCCTGCATTAGAGATTAGGTTAAATGTAGCACACCAGCTGTTAATTTGTTAAAAAAAAAAGCATATTTATGGTTATGAATATTCCCAGTAAACTGAAATTGCACTTAGCAACATTTGGAAATACAGCCATGACTTTACATTCAATTTCAGTACGCTCGGACAGAGCTTTAAAAGAAAATGTAAGGCTCTGTTGTGCTGATGGCCGAAGATTTGCTGTGTCATGCAACAGCGAAAAGCAGCAGATTGTCACTGCTGATGGTCATCCTATCTTCAGGTCTAGAAATGCTGGGAGGCAGGAGAAGAAGCACTGTTCTAGGAGTCTGGACATCACTGACCCACGCTGATGTGTGAACAGCAGCTGCTCAAGCATCTGGTTTCTAGTTCAGTTTCTCTGAGTGACAGAGGCAGGAAAACATGGGCAGGATCACACTTTCTTCCTGGATGTAGAGAGATTAGAGCGTGGCTGTAATGGTACTAATTGTACCACGCCACCCAAACTCACCTTCAGCCACAGAACTACAAATCAAGCTCCGCTGTCAGAAGCCATGTTTACACTGGCTTTCTTCCTGATGCTGGCAACAGCATAAATACTGAGTTCCTGGAGAGGTACAGGTTGTAAAGCCATTTTACCTGTAATCTGAAGCACGGTGATGTTTCTCGCAACCGGCCGACACAACCAGCAGTTCCTGTGAGTCACCCAGACAGACACAGGGAAAGTGCCAGGAAATTCACCAGTCACATTAATTATGGAATTAAACCGCTGCTCGGATTTCTCTATCAGAATCAGAGGGGCATAAATCCAGTTAAAGTGATACAAGTTTGATGTGACATTTTCCTTCTCCATTTTTAGACTGGCCTGAATAGTAGCTTGAGCTCCCGTTGTGATGGGACCATTGTTGGTTATTTCCAGATCATAGAGCTCTGTGGAAATCAGAAGAAAAGGAGTAAACCAAACCTTGTACTGCATTTTAAATTTCATTTATTTATTTATACACTTTAAATAGTCAGCTCTATTTATATGACTCACAGTGACACTCATCCCAGCAATGACTTTATCACCATAATTTTTTTCCATTTTAAAATCTGGAACAGAAATTGTTGCATGTGTATATGAGTTCAAATAAATAGCAGTAAACAACATGTCAGACTGGGTCCTAGGAATGTTTGTAGTAGAAGACAGCTTCAGTCTAGAACATCACAAAAGCTTTGATGAGGTTTTACACCCAGAGCTGGGTGCTGGCTGTAGGGTCATTGTCACTAATGATCTAACAAAGTCACTAGACTTCCAGCTACTAGAAGAAGGTCAGCTCTAATCTCTGTCCTAAAATATGTGAACTTTCAAACTCAGGTGAGATTTCATTCACTAGATTCCTTTGCCAGCTCTGTTGACAAGTCTCTCTAACTTTTCTCATAAGTGAACACAAAAACTCAGCTAAAGCATTTTCTGTGCTACGGTCCACCTTAAACTTCCTTTTCCAGGGAAGGACCAAAAATCCCAAGGCAAATGAAAGTTGTACCATGCTCTAGTGGCAGATCAGTTGCTGTCCAGAGGGACCTGGATGAGCTTGAAAAGTGGGCCCATGGGAACCTCATGGGGTTGAACAAGGCTGAGTGCAAGGTGCAGCATCCAGATTGGGGCAACCCCTGGTATTCAGTACAGGCTGGGAGGACGAAGGGACAGAGAAGGACTTGGGGGGTCTGGTGGACGAAAAGCTGGTCATGAGCCAACAACGCGCACCCAAGAAAGACGATGATGTCCTGGGCTGGATAAAAATCAGTGTGGCCAGCAGGCCGAGGGAGGAGATGTTTCACAATGAGGGTGGTGAAACACTGGCACGAGTTGCCCAGTATAAACATTCAGGGTCAGGTTGGACGGGGCTCTGAGCTGCCTGATCTAGTTGAAGATGTCTCTGCTCATAGCAGGGGATTGAACTAGACGACCTTTAAAAGTCCCTTCCAACCCAAACCGTGCTATGATTCTATGAAACAGCAAGGCATGAGAGGTGCAGGACCTGTGATACTGAACCAGCTCTGCTGCTCTGAATGACTCACCACTATCTTCTCTGCCATGTTTACTCAAATTACTTACTTCAGATCTTGCAACTACTGCAATAGGCAGAGTGTGAGAGAGGTTGAGATTTATGGAAAGGTTACATTAAATTTTTCAAAAAAAATAGCAGTGCAACAACATTGAAGGTTGTGCATGTGTTAAAAAAATATAGCCCCAAAATGAAAGGAAAAGCAAAATAGCTGTGAATTGGGACAGAGCTGGGAAGAGGATGTGGTTGCTTGCCTTCAGCATGGAGCATGCTCCCTTTCCTATATCAGAGCTCTGCCTGGCTCTTCTCTCATCAGCAGTTCTGGGCAGAACAGAAGAGCTGGGGGGTTCTAATGCTGGTGCCTTTCCTTATCCTCTCTTTCAGCAGCCACCAGACTGCTACCAGGGACCTGAATCTTTGACCTTCAGAAGTTGCATGTCTCATTCATCTGTGACCTCTAATGTGAAGGGAGCACCGAGGCCAGCAAACTCCTGTGCCGGCTTTTCTGCACCCATCAGCTTGGGACAGGATGAAAGAGACCACATTTGTGCCTGCATTTTATTTTACAGATCACAGGTGCTGAGCAATTCTGGAGGCAGAAGGACTGTGAGAAGTGAACCGTAACATTACTGCCTGAGAAAGAACTCCACTGTTCTCATTTCACAGCACAAGAAATGCCCCCAAGTTCACTTTTTTGAGCTAAAAGAGAAATGTCTGTGATTTGATGAAATCTGGCACAGGGAGGTTTCATGTCTCTAGAAGATTCAGGCTATGCTCCACTTTGTTTTGTCAGAATGTGAGAAAAAAATAGCCAACTACCTCATGCTTATCTAGCACTTCTCCTTGGAGGTTATCATGGTGCTTTACAAATCAGGGCCATACCGGCCCAACAGCTGCAGCAGCTGGAGATTCAGTGGCTAACCCAAGGTCACCGAGGGAGTGACCGGCACAGGAAGGCATTCCGTCCAATTCAGGGATTTCTCCTGCCTTTCCGACCTCTCTCTGCAGAATGGAGCTCTGTGAGTCCCACAGCGCGGGACAGTGGCTGCCCAAGTGTCTTGTGACCCGCAGAGCGGGGTCAGCGGAGGAAGCAGAAGGGCAGCTTTTGGGTTAGAAGTGCAAAGCAGAACCCCGGCTGCCCGGGATGCCCCACCTTCACTGCAGGCACCAAGGTCGCAGCGCCTGAGAATTAAGTCTGGGGAGGTGGGAGCGTGCCCAGAGCTGCTTCCATCCTTGTCACATCTATCAGGCCCAGGCAGGGAACCACCCCCCACCCGTGATGCAGCTCACGCCTGAGATGTGAGCCCTCGCCCGTTCCCCGGCGGCGATGCCAGCGCAGACCGGCGGCTCCTTACCTGCGGCCGGGGAGCGACCGTGGCCGAGCTGCAGCAGCAGCAGCAGCGCGCAGAACAGCCGCCGCATGCTGGGGGCCCCCGGTCGGTGCCGCCGGGGCTGGGGCCGGGGCCGGCTCTCGAACTGGGACCGGGTCTGGCCGCGCTGGGGCCACGCTGTCCCCGCGGAACTGCGGCTCCTGTGTCCGCGCCCCCGGGACGCTCCCCCGCGGCAGCGCCCAGCCCGCCTCTCCCGGGGGCAGTTCCTGCGGGATCGCGCTGGCAGCGCGACGGGGCTGCAAAGCCGCCGGCGGTTTAAACAAATAGTCAATAAAAACCCCAAATGCCTCACATCTGCCGAGGGCGGGGGGACACCCCGGAGCGTTTGAGAAGGGGTTTGTGCTGTGCTTTGGTTGCGGCAAGCACGTATAAAGTATTTCTGAGGTGGAGCGGGGACGCCTCTTGTCGGGGGCGGTTCGGCTGCTGTTACCGGTCCCGCAGCGCTCGGAACGGCCTGTAACGGGTGCGCTGCTGGAGACAAGCGAGAGCAAAAGAGCCAGAATGTGGTTTTCTGGTGTTCTTTTTCTGTCGTTTTATTTTGTTTTTTCCTGTTTTGTTTTGTATATTTTGGTTTTAATTCGTTTACTTCTATTCTTTTTATTTTCTTAAACTCATCATTCGAAGCCCTTTCTCACTGCTGGCCGCCTTTTTGTTTCTCGTGGCGGATCAGTCTCTCTGCCCGCTTCGCTTCCGGTCGTGCCGCTGCTCCCCCGGGGCACCGGCTGGGCGGAGTGGGCCCTGCGCTGGCCGGAGGGACCGGCCGCGGCCGCCTCTGCCCCGGTAACTCCTCGCCCGCTGTCACCGGCGGGCGCGGCGGTAGC